>QKYT01000026.1:316862-372044 GCA_003550305.1 Glomus cerebriforme
GTTCTTTTTATTTTTCTTTAGATTTTAGGAAACTGAAGTACAGCTCTGGACTCCCATTTCGAAGGTAATAACTTCAAAATGAATTATTATTATTATTTTTTTATTTATGAACATTTACTAATGTTCTTTTTATTTTTTAAGTTCCAGAAAACCAAAATACGGCTCCGGACTCCCATTTCAAAGGTAAGACTTTGAAAAAAATTTTTTTGTTTTTTTTATTAAATGAACGTTTACTAACGTTCTTTTTGTTTTTCTTTAGGTTCCAGAAAACCAAATTATGGCTCCAGACTCCCATTTTGAAGGTAATAACTTTGAAAATTTTTTCTCTGTTTTTTTTTTATTAAATGAACATTTACTAATATTCTTTTTATTTTTTAGGTTCTAGGAAACTGAAATACGGCTCTGGACTTCCATTTCAAAGGTAAAACTTCAAAAATTTTTGTTTATTTTTTTTATCAAATGAACGTTTACTAACGTTCTTTCTTTTGTAGATTCAGATCTTTGAGTATGGGACTTCAAAATAGGTTCGTAATGAAGAGGAAGGGGTATTAAATGAACATTTACTAACATTCTTTCTTTTATAAGTTCAGATCTTTGGGTATGAGACTTCAAAATAGGTTCGTAGTGAAGGGTGAGGGTATTAAAAGAAATGTTACTAATATAACGTTCTTTCTTTTGTAGATTCAGATCTTTGAGTATGAGACTTCGAAATAGGTTCATAGTGAAGGAGAGAGGTATTAAAAGAAACATTACTAATGTAACGTTCTTTTTTTCTTGTAAATTCAGATTCGACTAGAATTTTGAAATAGGTTTGTAGTGAAGGGGGAAGGTATTAAAAGAAATGTTACTAATATAATGTTCTTTCTTTTGTAGGTTCAGGTTTTCGGGTATGAGACTTCAAAATAGATTCATAATGAAGGGAAAGGGATATTAAAAGAAACATTACTAATGTAATATTCTTTTTTTCTTATAGATTCAGGTCTTCGGGTATGAGACTTCAAAATAGGTTCGTAGTGAAGGGAAAGGGATATTAAAAGAAACATTACTAATATAACATTTTTTCTTTTGTAGGTTCAGATCTTTGGATATGAGACTTCGAAATAGGTTCGTAGTAAAGGGGAAGGGGTATTAAAAAACGTTACTAATGTAACATTCTTTTTTTCTTATAGGTTTAGATTCAACTTGGACTTCGAAGATTAGGACTTCAGTTTCAGGATTTGACCTGAACTTCAAAGGTTTGTATTGGGGGAGATAGATAGATTTTTTTTGTTAGAGAAATGTTACTAACATAATGTTTCTTTCTTTTTTGTAGGACTTCAGCTTTGGGATTTAACCTGAACTTCAAAGGTTTATATTGGGAGTTATAATTTTTTTTATTAAAGAAATGTTATTAACGTAATGTTTCTTACTTTTTTGTAGGACTTCAGCTTCAAATTTGACCTGGACTTCGAAGGTTTATATCAGAAGAGATATAATTTTTTTTATTAAAGAAACGGTACTAACGTAATGTTTCTTTATTTTTTTGTAGGACTTTAGCTTCTGATTTGACCTAAATGTTAAAGGTTTGTATCAAGAAATTATATTTTTTTTATTAAAAAAACATTACTAACATAACATTTCTTTTTTTTGTAGGATTTTAGCTTCTGATTTGACCTGAATTTTAAAGGTTTGTATCGGGGAGTTATAATTTTTTTTTATTAAAGAAACGTTACTAACATAACATTTCTTATTTTTTTGTAGAACTTCAGCTTCGAATTCAACCTGTACTTTAAAGGTTTGTATCGGAAGAGATATAATATTTTTTTATTAAAAAACATTACTAACATAACATTTCTTTCTTTTTTGTAGAACTTCGCCTTCAGATTCGACTTCTTAGACTTCAAAATTGAAGGTTTATTAGGTTATTTACTTTGTTTTTTTAATAAAACGTTTTACTAATGTTTCTTTTCTTTTTTTTTATAGGTTCTTCCAGACGTGAGTATATGGGATTTCAATGAAATTATCTTAGTTGTTTGTTAGAATCGAACCAACTGGAACTATGTTCAAACCATTAACAACATATAAAGAATAGGAACTTAGTTTTTTTTGTATTTAATAATAAGTAAATTAGTTTTTAATTTNTAAATATATTTGACTGTAATTAATAAAATTAATAAAGCATAAATTACATTATACAACTGAAAAGTAAATATATAATAATAATAAATAGAAATATAGTAAAAATTTACAAATAAAGTTATTTCAAAGATTTGCTTTGTAAAATTCTGCATAGATTTTTAATACTTAAATAATCTGCGCAGAAATTATAAATTTTTTTTTTTGAAGTTTGATGGTATGTCCAAAGATCTGTACAGGATTATCATATTGCAAATCTGCACAGATCTGTAGACTAAAAAATTTTACATAGTATGTAAAATTTTATCATAAAGTTATATTTTAATAATTTTAACAAGACTAAATAGACAAAAAATACTTAAAATAATTATTCAGTATGTATGGAAATACTTGTATATTAATTTTTATAGAGTTAGCTTAAGTGATTGTAAAGTTATGAATTTTTTTGTAAAAATACTTAAACACATTTTATTTTTTTGTTTTCAAGCATAATTTGAATACTTTGATCAAAGAAAATGAGAAAGAAAGTTTAAGTAAAGTTGTTCAGCAAGTATGAAAATAATTGCATATTAATTTTTATGAGGCTAGTTCAGGTGGTTATAGAGTTATGAATTTTTTTGTAATAATATTAAAGATACATTTTTGGAAAAATTTTATATTAATGTAATACTAATAAAATGCAATCATTAAATTCAAATAAATTTGTTTGTATTTTTAATTAAAAATATAAAATAAATCAAATAAAATTTATTAAAAACTTTTATAAAAAAAAAAAAACTTTAAAATTGTTAATAAAAATAATTATTTATTTTTAGAAAAAATTATAGAAATAAGTAATAAATTCCTTACCTGGGATAAGGAATAAATTTATTCTAAATATAATATATTTATCTAAATAAAATAAATATATCATATAATCAAATTATTTAATTATAAATATTCAAAACTTAAAACACAGTAAATTATAATAAATTTTAACTAACACTATTTTATAATTTCTGCTAAATTTTTATAATACAATTTAATTCTACTATTTAGATAATATTTTTAGTATTATTGAAAAATTTATTAATATATATATTTAAATAAAAATAACTATAATTAATCACTAGTTATGATAACTAAAACTAGTCCAAAAAATCTTAATTAATTAATAATTGGTTAATTATCTAATTAAAACTTAGCATTAAAATTTAACTAAAATTAACATTTATTGAAAATTTATGAAATTTAATTCTAGCTAATATTAAAATTTGATCAGAATTAATTTATTAAAATTCAATTAATATAAAATAATCTGTATTTTAATTAGTTAAATTAACTACTGATACTCAATAGACAATAGCTAAAATAAAGATATTTTCTTTAAGAACTTAAAGTGGCCAAATGCACTGGTATAAAAAAGAATAAGTTATTATTTAAAGGAAAAGTAAAAATTGTGGGTATATTTCATAAAAAATTATTATAAATAATTTAAACCAATAAAGTTATATATGAAATAAAGATAGAAGCATCTTTATTTAGACTTTTGAAGCTTCCTACTATTCAGAAAAACTTTGAAGTTATGTTTAAAAAATGATCAAAAAATTACAAAAAAAAGTTGCCGATTTCTAAAATTATTATTAATTATTATAACTAATATTAATATCATATCAATTTTAAATATTATATTAACTAGTTACTACCTGTTGCTTTGCAATGGGTTTTAGTTTAATTCTGGCTAGAATTATGTGTATACATATCAATTTTCTTTTTTGAGATATATCTAAAGTAAAGCAGAATTATATAATTTTTGTAAAATTTTTGGCCAGAATTATATCATTAAGAAATTATGCATGTGACAAATAACAAGAATTTTACTTATCAAAAAAATTTTAAGTCCTTAGGATATTTAGAAAAAATAGAAAATGAAGATATAATGCAGGGGGTGACAGATATATACTATGATCACATGATTCTGCTTCGCTTTAGATGTCCCTTTTTTTAAAATTTGTGTAATCTTATACTACTGTTTGATCCAATTTTCATAAGAAATAAAATTTTCTTTTTTGGAATTTGTAATATCATATAATCAAGTTACACAATTGTAAAGCATTTATTTATACAGTTAATTTAAAGGTAACAGTTACATAATAAATATTTTTAATTAAATAAATAATCACAATATTATGGTATCTTTTATAAATATGATATCCGAAATAATGAATTTAATCTTTATTAGAATTAAAGTATAACTTAATAATTTATTTCAGATAATCATTATCTTTCTTTAAATATAATTTAATAAGTATCTGATATTTTAAATTGTTGAATAGTATTACTTAAGTTCTTTTTGTTAATTATATTAAGTTAATATACTTATTCTTATTTAAATTGATTAAAACTTTACTGAATTTTGATATTATTTTAGTAATAAATGAATTCATATTATTTGTCCACCTAATTAAAATATATTATTAAGCAATATATAGCTAATTTTAAACTATAATATTTTAACTAATATCATTTTATTTTACATAAAATTCTATTAAAATATTTGTTTTGATAAATTAATTTTAAAAAGTTATATATTATATTAATTATATTAAATCTTTTTTAGTAATTAAAAAAAAATATAATATTAAAAATAATAATTTATTTTCATAAACTTATATTATTTAACTAATTATTATTAAAATTTTGCAAAAATATTTTTTTTTTTTTTAAGACAAGTTAATTGTATTTATTGTATATTATGTCAAAAAGACAAATACATTCTATAAATTACGAGTATATCTTCTAACAGAAAAGTGTAACTTGTCGTGCCAGATTTTTAGTTTGTAAAGGTGGAAATTGAAATAAATTTCCTTTAGCACAGGTGGCCCTTACGCTTTACCTCAAATCTGCTGACAAAAATCATCATTATTTACTATTACTACTGTAATTTTTTTAATATGAATGTTAATTAGAAATAAGATTATTAAGACTTAAATTGATTATAGTAACTAAATTTTTAAATATTGTATTATGTTATTTATAATGTTTTCATCATCTTTTATTTTATCTTATTTGATTGTAGATCTATTTTTGCATCTTTGTGATACAATATGCATGAACATTATCATAATGCTGCCATTTGAATTTATATCACTAATTTTTTATTTTATAGCATATTATTAAAAATGTTTTAAAATGCTTATAAAAAATTAGTCAGCAATATATAAATTATTGATAAGATTTTTGTGACGAAGCTTTAAAAATTTAATATCTCTTTTTATTAAATTTCAACTAATAATATTAGATTATATAATTCAAGTCAGTACAAATCAGTTAATTATATTTAATAGTTTATAATGTTATAACTTTTAAAACTATTATAATTTATATAGACTTTTACTAAACTATATTATTTAATTAGTTATATATAGTATTTATTACCTATTACAATCTTCAGTTTTTTTGAATATCTATAATTATAAATTTATTATCATTTAAATTTTATTTAATATATATTTGTCCTTTCTGCAATACCCATTATCACATTAGGGAATTTAATATAAAATATCACTAACAAGAGTAATATTTGAATTTATTATCTTTATATTTAACAGATATTTAAAGTATTATATTAGCTTAACTTTTCTAACTTTTTTTATATAAAAATTCATATAACTGGTTGGATATAGAGTTGAAAATATTAATATCATGATGTAGTCAGAAGTTTAAAACTCATTTATAAGATAACTGTTAATCTGTAGTCAGATTATAGGTAGATTTTTGTTTTATATATTATTAATATTAATATTTTTATGTTAAATTATAGAAAGATATAAAGTAAAAGTATATATAATTATATTATTTTCATTTTTAATATTATCATCTAGATCTTTATTTATTTAATCATTTTGAATTTGCAAAAGCTAGTTAACTATAAAATTATTTTTGGATAAAAATTAAAAAATTTTATTATTAATAATTATATTATTATAATAATGACTATTGACTTTTAACTATTATAATGCAAAGCAACTTTAGTGTACTGAATAGTAGATTGATAATATATAATAAGTACTTCTAATAATAATGAATTGCAAGAGAGTTATATTATGAACTTTTGTATATCTTGAGAAAAGTTTATGATATTTTCTTTATATTTATATTATTTACTATATAGTTTATATATAAACATTATAATAAAAACTTTTATGATCAACATTTCTACAATTTCTGTAAAATCTTAAAATTTGTTAGAAATATCATTTAGATTCACATTATTTTCTACTAAAATTTTATTAAGTATGATTTTTTCAAAATAGCAATGATAATATTTTCCTTTTATAAGAACTATAAGTAAATAATACTTATTATAAATAGTGCAAAGAATATTTTAAAACATATTTATCTTAATGCAAAATTTTGTAAAAGGTTTTGATCAGTCCTACTGAATTTAACAGTGAAAGATTGTTCAAATAAACTAATATTTCTTTTTAATTTTTGCTATGGATTGGTATTTTTATCTGATTATATTGTGAATTAACATTTTTATTTGACCTTTGTTGCAGATCAGTATTTTTATCAGACTTCTGTTGTGAAATAACATTTCTATTTAATTTTTATTGCAGATTAATATTCTCTACTTCTTTACTATAAGTAATATAATTTAACCTTTATTACAGATTTTGATTTTGACTTTTTTTTTTATTATTCTTTACTAATGATTTTTCTTATATTAATAGTTTAGATATTTATTGTACTATTTTTTAATTTTCATTTCTATTATTTTTGCTTTTTATAATGATTTTAACTGCAATGTATTTCTTATTTCTTAAAAATTTCTATTACTCTTTTTTTATATTTTTGAAATATATCAATATTAGATTTATTATTCATTTTTTTTAGTTATTTCTAAATTTATTTTATTATTTTTATATGATTAAATTTAAATTTTATTTTTAATAAATAAGATAATTTTTATATTAAATTTTTAATTATTATTACTAAGGATAATAATGAAATAATATATATATTTGTTATGATGCNGTTCTTTTGTATTTTTTTAGNTTTTAGAAGTCAAAATATAAGTTCTGAACTCCCCATTTCGAAGGTAATAACTTCGAAATTATATCTTTTTTTTTTATTTTTTTTTTTATAAATGAATATTTAATAATGTTCTTTTTTTTTTCTTTAGGTTCCAGAAAACTGAAGTATGGCTCTGAACTTCCATTTTAAAAGTAATAACTTCAAAATTATGTCTTTTTTATTATTTTTTTTTTATTAAATGAACATTTACTAACATTCTTTTTTATTTTTCTTTAGTTTCAGAAAACTGAAGTACGGCTCCGGATTCTTATTTCGAAGGTGAGACTTCAAATTTTTTTTTTTGTTTTTTTTTATTAAATGAACGTTTACTAACATTCTTTTTGTTTTCCTTTAGATTCCAGCAAAAAACTGAAGTACAGCTCTAGACTTCCATTTCGAAGGTAATAACTTTGAAATGAATTATTTATTTGTTTTTTTTATTTATGAATGTTTACTAATGTTCTTTTGTATTTTTTTAAGTTTGGAAGTCAAAATATAAGTTCTGAACTCTCCATTTCGAAGATAATAACTTCAAAATGAATTATTATTTTTTTTTATTTATAAATGTTTACTAACATTCTTTTTATTTCTTTAGATTTTAGGAAACTGAAATACAGCTTCAGACTCCCATTTTAAAGGTGAGACTTTAAAAATTTTTTTTTTTGTTTTTATTTATGAATGTTCTTTTTTATTTTTTAGGTTCCAGGAAACTGAAGTACAGCTCCCGACTTCCATTTCAAAGGTAAGATTTTGAAAATTTTTTTTTGTTTTTTATTATTAAATGAACGTTTACTAACATTCTTTTTTATTTTTCTTTAGTTTCAGGAAACTGAAGTACGGCTCTGAACTTCCATTTTGAAGGTGAGACTTCAAAAATTTTTTTTTTATTTTTATTTATGAATGTTTACTAACGTTTTTTCTTTTGTAGATTTGGGTCTTCAGGTATGGAACTTCGAAATAGGTTTGTAATAAAGGGAGGGGTATATTTACTAATGTTCTTTCTTTTGTAGGTTCGGGTCTTTGGGTATGGAACTTCGAAATAGGTTCATAGTGAAGGGTGAGGGGTATTAAATAAATGTTTACTAATGTTCTTTCTTTTGTAGGTTTGGATCTTCAGGTATAGAACTTCAAAGATTAGGACTTCAGCTTCAGAATTTGACTTGAACTTCAAAGGTTTGTATTGGAGGAGATAGATAGATTTTTTTTTGTTAGAGAAACATTACTAACATAATGTTTCTTTCTTTTTTGTAGGACTTCAGCTTTAGATTCAACCTGGACTTTGAAGATTTGTATTGGGAAAGATAGATATAGGTTTTTTTTATTAAAGAAATGTTACTAATATAACGTTTCTTTCTTTTTTGTAGGACTTCGGCTTCAGATTCAACCTGGACTTCAAAGGTTTGTATCAGGAGAGATAATTTTTTTTTATTAAAGAAACGTTACTAACGTAATGTTTCTTTCTTTTTTATAGGACTTTGGCTTTGGATTCGACTTCTTGAACTTCAAAATTGAAGGTTTGTTAGGGTTATCTACTTTATTTTTTTTAATAAAATGTTTTACTAACGTTTCTTTTCTTTTCTTTTATAGGTTCTTCTGAGTATGAGTATATGGGATTTCAATGAAAATATCTTAGTTGTTTGTTGGAATCNAACNAACTNGAACTATGTCNAAANNATTAANAACATNTAAAGAATAGGAATTTAGTTTTTTTTGTATTTAATAATAAGTAAATTAGTTTTTAATTTGTAAATATATTTGACTGTAATTAATAAAATTAATAAAGCATAAATTACATTATACAACTGAAAAGTAAATATATAATAATAATAAATAGAAATATAGTAAAAATTTACAAATAAAGTTATTTCAAAGATTTGCTTTGTAAAATTCTGCATAGATTTTTAATACTTAAATAATCTGCGCAGAAATTATAAATTTTTTTTTTTGAAGTTTGATGGTATGTCCAAAGATCTGTACAGGATTATCATATTGCAAATCTGCACAGATCTGTAGACTAAAAAATTTTACATAGTATGTAAAATTTTATCATAAAGTTATATTTTAATAATTTTAACAAGACTAAATAGACAAAAAATACTTAAAATAATTATTCAGTATGTATGGAAATACTTGTATATTAATTTTTATAGAGTTAGCTTAAGTGATTGTAAAGTTATGAATTTTTTTGTAAAAATACTTAAACACATTTTATTTTTTTGTTTTCAAGCATAATTTGAATACTTTGATCAAAGAAAATGAGAAAGAAAGTTTAAGTAAAGTTGTTCAGCAAGTATGAAAATAATTGCATATTAATTTTTATGAGGCTAGTTCAGGTGGTTATAGAGTTATGAATTTTTTTGTAATAATATTAAAGATACATTTTTGGAAAAATTTTATATTAATGTAATACTAATAAAATGCAATCATTAAATTCAAATAAATTTGTTTGTATTTTTAATTAAAAATATAAAATAAATCAAATAAAATTTATTAAAAACTTTTATAAAAAAAAAAAAACTTTAAAATTGTTAATAAAAATAATTATTTATTTTTAGAAAAAATTATAGAAATAAGTAATAAATTCCTTACCTGGGATAAGGAATAAATTTATTCTAAATATAATATATTTATCTAAATAAAATAAATATATCATATAATCAAATTATTTAATTATAAATATTCAAAACTTAAAACACAGTAAATTATAATAAATTTTAACTAACACTATTTTATAATTTCTGCTAAATTTTTATAATACAATTTAATTCTACTATTTAGATAATATTTTTAGTATTATTGAAAAATTTATTAATATATATATTTAAATAAAAATAACTATAATTAATCACTAGTTATGATAACTAAAACTAGTCCAAAAAATCTTAATTAATTAATAATTGGTTAATTATCTAATTAAAACTTAGCATTAAAATTTAACTAAAATTAACATTTATTGAAAATTTATGAAATTTAATTCTAGCTAATATTAAAATTTGATCAGAATTAATTTATTAAAATTCAATTAATATAAAATAATCTGTATTTTAATTAGTTAAATTAACTACTGATACTCAATAGACAATAGCTAAAATAAAGATATTTTCTTTAAGAACTTAAAGTGGCCAAATGCACTGGTATAAAAAAGAATAAGTTATTATTTAAAGGAAAAGTAAAAATTGTGGGTATATTTCATAAAAAATTATTATAAATAATTTAAACCAATAAAGTTATATATGAAATAAAGATAGAAGCATCTTTATTTAGACTTTTGAAGCTTCCTACTATTCAGAAAAACTTTGAAGTTATGTTTAAAAAATGATCAAAAAATTACAAAAAAAAGTTGCCGATTTCTAAAATTATTATTAATTATTATAACTAATATTAATATCATATCAATTTTAAATATTATATTAACTAGTTACTACCTGTTGCTTTGCAATGGGTTTTAGTTTAATTCTGGCTAGAATTATGTGTATACATATCAATTTTCTTTTTTGAGATATATCTAAAGTAAAGCAGAATTATATAATTTTTGTAAAATTTTTGGCCAGAATTATATCATTAAGAAATTATGCATGTGACAAATAACAAGAATTTTACTTATCAAAAAAATTTTAAGTCCTTAGGATATTTAGAAAAAATAGAAAATGAAGATATAATGCAGGGGGTGACAGATATATACTATGATCACATGATTCTGCTTCGCTTTAGATGTCCCTTTTTTTAAAATTTGTGTAATCTTATACTACTGTTTGATCCAATTTTCATAAGAAATAAAATTTTCTTTTTTGGAATTTGTAATATCATATAATCAAGTTACACAATTGTAAAGCATTTATTTATACAGTTAATTTAAAGGTAACAGTTACATAATAAATATTTTTAATTAAATAAATAATCACAATATTATGGTATCTTTTATAAATATGATATCCGAAATAATGAATTTAATCTTTATTAGAATTAAAGTATAACTTAATAATTTATTTCAGATAATCATTATCTTTCTTTAAATATAATTTAATAAGTATCTGATATTTTAAATTGTTGAATAGTATTACTTAAGTTCTTTTTGTTAATTATATTAAGTTAATATACTTATTCTTATTTAAATTGATTAAAACTTTACTGAATTTTGATATTATTTTAGTAATAAATGAATTCATATTATTTGTCCACCTAATTAAAATATATTATTAAGCAATATATAGCTAATTTTAAACTATAATATTTTAACTAATATCATTTTATTTTACATAAAATTCTATTAAAATATTTGTTTTGATAAATTAATTTTAAAAAGTTATATATTATATTAATTATATTAAATCTTTTTTAGTAATTAAAAAAAAATATAATATTAAAAATAATAATTTATTTTCATAAACTTATATTATTTAACTAATTATTATTAAAATTTTGCAAAAATATTTTTTTTTTTTTTAAGACAAGTTAATTGTATTTATTGTATATTATGTCAAAAAGACAAATACATTCTATAAATTACGAGTATATCTTCTAACAGAAAAGTGTAACTTGTCGTGCCAGATTTTTAGTTTGTAAAGGTGGAAATTGAAATAAATTTCCTTTAGCACAGGTGGCCCTTACGCTTTACCTCAAATCTGCTGACAAAAATCATCATTATTTACTATTACTACTGTAATTTTTTTAATATGAATGTTAATTAGAAATAAGATTATTAAGACTTAAATTGATTATAGTAACTAAATTTTTAAATATTGTATTATGTTATTTATAATGTTTTCATCATCTTTTATTTTATCTTATTTGATTGTAGATCTATTTTTGCATCTTTGTGATACAATATGCATGAACATTATCATAATGCTGCCATTTGAATTTATATCACTAATTTTTTATTTTATAGCATATTATTAAAAATGTTTTAAAATGCTTATAAAAAATTAGTCAGCAATATATAAATTATTGATAAGATTTTTGTGACGAAGCTTTAAAAATTTAATATCTCTTTTTATTAAATTTCAACTAATAATATTAGATTATATAATTCAAGTCAGTACAAATCAGTTAATTATATTTAATAGTTTATAATGTTATAACTTTTAAAACTATTATAATTTATATAGACTTTTACTAAACTATATTATTTAATTAGTTATATATAGTATTTATTACCTATTACAATCTTCAGTTTTTTTGAATATCTATAATTATAAATTTATTATCATTTAAATTTTATTTAATATATATTTGTCCTTTCTGCAATACCCATTATCACATTAGGGAATTTAATATAAAATATCACTAACAAGAGTAATATTTGAATTTATTATCTTTATATTTAACAGATATTTAAAGTATTATATTAGCTTAACTTTTCTAACTTTTTTTATATAAAAATTCATATAACTGGTTGGATATAGAGTTGAAAATATTAATATCATGATGTAGTCAGAAGTTTAAAACTCATTTATAAGATAACTGTTAATCTGTAGTCAGATTATAGGTAGATTTTTGTTTTATATATTATTAATATTAATATTTTTATGTTAAATTATAGAAAGATATAAAGTAAAAGTATATATAATTATATTATTTTCATTTTTAATATTATCATCTAGATCTTTATTTATTTAATCATTTTGAATTTGCAAAAGCTAGTTAACTATAAAATTATTTTTGGATAAAAATTAAAAAATTTTATTATTAATAATTATATTATTATAATAATGACTATTGACTTTTAACTATTATAATGCAAAGCAACTTTAGTGTACTGAATAGTAGATTGATAATATATAATAAGTACTTCTAATAATAATGAATTGCAAGAGAGTTATATTATGAACTTTTGTATATCTTGAGAAAAGTTTATGATATTTTCTTTATATTTATATTATTTACTATATAGTTTATATATAAACATTATAATAAAAACTTTTATGATCAACATTTCTACAATTTCTGTAAAATCTTAAAATTTGTTAGAAATATCATTTAGATTCACATTATTTTCTACTAAAATTTTATTAAGTATGATTTTTTCAAAATAGCAATGATAATATTTTCCTTTTATAAGAACTATAAGTAAATAATACTTATTATAAATAGTGCAAAGAATATTTTAAAACATATTTATCTTAATGCAAAATTTTGTAAAAGGTTTTGATCAGTCCTACTGAATTTAACAGTGAAAGATTGTTCAAATAAACTAATATTTCTTTTTAATTTTTGCTATGGATTGGTATTTTTATCTGATTATATTGTGAATTAACATTTTTATTTGACCTTTGTTGCAGATCAGTATTTTTATCAGACTTCTGTTGTGAAATAACATTTCTATTTAATTTTTATTGCAGATTAATATTCTCTACTTCTTTACTATAAGTAATATAATTTAACCTTTATTACAGATTTTGATTTTGACTTTTTTTTTTATTATTCTTTACTAATGATTTTTCTTATATTAATAGTTTAGATATTTATTGTACTATTTTTTAATTTTCATTTCTATTATTTTTGCTTTTTATAATGATTTTAACTGCAATGTATTTCTTATTTCTTAAAAATTTCTATTACTCTTTTTTTATATTTTTGAAATATATCAATATTAGATTTATTATTCATTTTTTTTAGTTATTTCTAAATTTATTTTATTATTTTTATATGATTAAATTTAAATTTTATTTTTAATAAATAAGATAATTTTTATATTAAATTTTTAATTATTATTACTAAGGATAATAATGAAATAATATATATATTTGTTATGATGCAGTAATAATTTATAAAAATAAAAGATATAATAAAATAATAACTTTATTTATAAGATACAAAATATAATATATTATATAATTTGTATCAATATTCTAATAAAATAAATTATTATGAAATCTATAAATGTTGTAAAAATAATAAAGTAAATCTAATAAAATAAATTATGGATTAAGTTTAAATTAATCATTCATATTATTTTGGTCATGTCGTTTGATTAAATATAAGTTATATAATTACTTATAACATTTTTTTCATTTTGGACTCATAATAGTTTTTAGGTGATTTTACTTAAATTAAATCATCTATATCAAAATTATTAATTTATTAAAAATTTATAAGTGAAATTACCTAAGTAATTTCATTACAGGTGAAAATTAGTTATATTCTTTAATTTAATATAAAAATATTTAATATATTTAATATATTAATCTGTTTAATCTAAAAATATAAATTGAATTGGATTGAATTATCTGGTCTAATTCAATTTAATCTGATTTGTTTTTTTTTAAGTTAAATAATTGATTCAACCTAATCTAATTCATTCAGAATATTAAGTTTAATTTATACAAATTATTAACAGTTTATATATAAGATATATGCTAAAACTTTAGTAAAAATATTATTTTTCAATTAAAAAGTTTATATTAAGAACATTTTAATAATTTATTTTTCTTATAAATATGCATATTAGTAATATTATAAGTATGCAGTTCAGAATTTCATATGTAATAATTTATATAATTAAAAAAATTTAGAGTAACTGTATAAATAAATGCTTTAAAGTTATATAACCTAATCACGTTACATTACACAAATTCTAAAAAAGGGGTACGTCTAAAGCGGAGCAGAATCACGTGATTTCGTAAAATTTTTGGCCGGAATTATGGCATTAAGAAATTATGCATATGACAAATAACAGGTGATAAATAGGATTTCATCTATCGAAAAAAATTTTAAGTCCCTAGAATACTCAGGAAAAATGGAAAATGAAGGTGTGACGCGGAGGTGACAGATATGTTCTATGATCACGTGATTCTGCTCCGCTTTAGACGTCCCCTAAAAAAGGCAATTTTATTTCTGGATCAAATGGTAGTACAAGAATACACAAATTTCAAAAAAGAAAATTGATGTATAGGATTTTAAAATTATAACTAAAACCCGTAGTATATAAATAGAAATTGTCTTAAATAAATAAACTGTATAATTTAAAAAAAGATTAATAAAATTAATATTTTATGTTTTTTATAAAATTTTAAATTAATATTCTATAAAGTATAATTTTCATTTATTAAATTAAAAAAACTATATTACCTAAATACTACCTACTTATTATCATATTTATTATTTATAATCTTTTTAATAACAAATTATTTTACAAAATTTTGTTATTATACTAAAAATCACTATTTGAATAACAATTTAAATTTACAGAACCTTTTTTTACAATTATAATGCTTTTTACAAATAATTTTTTTAATTAATTACCTTTAAAACTAACAATTCTTTTTTTTTACTTTTTACATAGCATCAAAATTAACAAATCTTGAGGCTTTTCTTTTTTCATTTTCGTCTTCTCTCTACAAAATAAATAAAATAAATTATTAATATAAATTTATTTAAAATATTTTATTTAAATGATCTCTATTTACCTTTTCAATATAATTTAACGTAAATACAACAATAGCTAAAATTATTGTTACAATAATTAAAATCAATAATACCCATGGTACCCAATCACCCGGATGAATATATAACTCTCTTGACCACCTATTAAAAGACATAAATGTTAATGTGTATTAATAAAATTTTTAAAAAATAATTTAAATCATATCTGAATTATTACTTACGTTGATGTATCAGAAACTCCTTCAGGTTGATAAGGAATGATAATAAGTTGTGAATTAGGTATTACTCCCGTAAAACTGGTATAATATGCACTCTAATATTATAATTTTGTATATAAAGTTTAAATTTTGGTCAATTAAAAAATAATCAACAATCTAATTTATAATATTTATTTACCTGATTTCTTGTAACTCCAACAAATAATTCTTCAACATAATTATTTGTACGTCCAAGTCCAAAAAGGGAATATGGTGTTTGTAAAGATAAATATCCACTCTGTGGATATTGTACAACTATTTTATATAAAATAAATATATAAATAATCATTAAAAGAATTACAGTATAAAATAAAGCTCAATGCGTGAGAGGTTGTTCAAACACAAGCAGCTCCTTGCCAAGGAGCTGCAAGAGGTTGGACAACCTCTTACACTGTACCTTGATTGGCTCTTTTCTTTCCAGAAGTATCAAGTACTGTGAATTTAAATTCTGCGCCAGGATAATTTACCCCAAAATTCTACAGTAACAAAATAAATAAAATATCATTCCTTGATTATTTATTTATAAATAATAATAAATAAATTTAACTAACCTGTCTATGTGCCACTCCATTTAAAACTATTAATTAAGGTAAAAAGGTCCTTTGTTTAATATATGTATTTAATATATAAATATAGTTAGCTAATTCAAATAACATACCTAAAGTCTTAAGGAAAAATGCATCGTTAAAGTAATTGTTATGTATCATTTGTACACCTCTTGCTGCTGTTTTATCGCCAGTAGCTGTAAGAACTACAATATCCATTGTTCCCTAATAATAAAGAATGAAATTTATGTTTTAAACAAAATTTTTCCTAACTGAAACTGTAAAAAAAAAGTCTCTTTACATCTTCATCAAGATCCAGAAAAGCAGCATTTTTAGCATTTTTTATATTAATAAGAGGTTGAGCTCCATCGCTAACTTTGATAAATGTTCGTCTCTGTGATGAAACTGATGAAGCAGAACACTTGCGAGTTGTACATAAAATTGATTCTAATAGTGTTACATGCGATTCCTTGTAATTTGAAGTAATCACAAGTATATCTGGGTATCCATCAAGATTATAATCACCTAATAAAAAAAAATGTCAAATAGCTATACAAAGAATAGGCTAGAAATTAAAAAATATCCTTACCAATACGAAGAGAAACTGGTAAAACTCCATTAAAATCTGGGTCCAATAATACAATATTTTCTCCAGCAGGCAGCTCATTCTGAAGATCTAAAACAACATAACCCTAATATTTAAATAGAATATTAAGCTCCCAATCAACTTCAAAATTTATTCATATCTTCAAAACAAAAAAAAATAATAAAATTCTTATATTACGTCATTTGATGTATCAGTTGTCATATCAAAATTGAAATTATTATCTGCTATACATAATTCTGTTGCTTTTCGACAATTCTTAGAATCTTTATTCTCACATAATGGCATTTGTTTGTTGTATGCTATATGAATCTTACATCCATCATTGTTACATGCTGGAAATACCATATCTAATGTTCCATCACCATCTAAATATAACATAAGTAAATGAGTTTGCATTCCTGACCACAAATTCAAGACTTAAGAAATTAGTTTTTTTAACAAACCCATGTCAGCAAATGATATTTGACCAACGCCTTGTGGTAGATCACCAGATTTACTAAATACATAACTATCCATTGTACTTGTCCATATTTGATATGTTATTTTTCCAGATGTATCTTTACATGTAAGAAACAAATCTATAAAATAAAAGATTTTTAAAATACATATATCTAATTATCGTATCTATGTTTGCTATCATACCTGATCTGCAATCACCATTAAGATCAACGAAAGCATTAGAATGTGGATCTGATAATATACAAGGTGGAACATTCGAGTCGGATGGTATAGGTAATGGCAGTCTAAAAAATATATTTATTTATTTATTTTTATTTACAAAATTTGCCAATTTTTTTGCAATTCAAAGAGTTATTAACTTTCTCACACTTCAAATAATTCTTGACTATTTTCTTTATATATATTTCGCCATATCGAAAGAACACGGTTTGTATTGTTATCAAACCTATGTCCTATTAAATCAATTTTCATATCACCATCAAAATCAAACGGAATTGGTTGTTGATATGTTGCTGGTGGTACATTAATAAAATTAGAATCTAACAATAAAATAAGTTTATTTAATTAGAAATGAATAGATTATAATTCAATAACGTATTTAGAAATAAATATTACTAAATGAGTCATTTCCATATCCAAAGTACACTCGCATCAAAAGCGGTTCTTGTTCTCTATTGTTACTTGATGGATTAGCCTGTCCCATAACTAAAACATCTAAATTCCCATCATAATTATAATCTCCTGGCAAAATATTTGTAATTATAAAACTATTATTCTCATTTGGCGATATTGTTATATCTGCATCAGGTGCTTTTGTAAATTTATAATTCGCTGTGATAAATTAACTATTAGCAAAAATAATAATCTTTAAATAGCAAATATGATGATTAATAATTTACCATGATTCCACAAGTAGACACTTATAGACCTTTGATCTGAACTCAATACTAATATATCTGTACTGATTTTATTCGAGAAAAGTTGAAGAGTTCGATAAAAAAGATCATTTAGTAATTAAATCGATAAAAAATTCTTACTAAAATGGAATACTTAAACGATACTCACTATTTATCAGAATTAAAATCTGCAAAAGCCGCTACTGTCCCTGATATATTTCCTAAGCCAACGTCATTTATTAGATAAAGTCCACTCGTTATATATTTTTCACGTTGAAAGAATGAATGTGTTTGAGGTGGTAAAATTATTAATAAAACTAAAAAGCCTAAATATTTTACAAAAAAAGGAACCATCGTAAAAAAAAAAAACTAAAACAAAAATGATTTAAATTAATTAGCCCAAAATAGTGATTATGTTTCAAATTCTATCAAATGGAAATTGCAAATTATATAAAAAAAATAAATTATTGTTCATGATCTCGACCAGAAAAAAAAACCTTTTTTTTCAGGGTTTTTCGGTCTATACAAAAGGCGGTGCAAGAATTCGATGTTTTTGTGGCTTAAAATTTCTATTTATATCTTAATTTTGACGTGGCTTTAAACTGATCGACATCCACTTAATTCCTGGCCCAAATTTTTGTTAATTCGCAATTCCGAATGATCGAAGATTACTAATAACCCCAGGCAATTTATTTTCGGCCCATTTTGAATTAAAATTTTGATTTTTGAATAAAATTATAAAAAAAAGTTTTGGTACGTTATTGGGATTTGGGATGGGACATATCAGTGATATATCTATAAACAGTTAGAACATTAATAATTAATTTAATTTAAATTCTAGCTCATTAGAATCTGGAACAATGAACAGGTCATGTCCTATATACAACACTACCTGTGCCAATTATTCCTTTGCTTTTACATTTCCAGAAAGTTAACTTGTTTCTATCTATATCACTAATGCCTAATCTACTCCTACCAGCACGGACAGTTCGTTGCTTAATACGTTATAATAAATGCGTTATAATAAGATTTTTTATCACTACATCAAGAATTTGACACGTGAAGATGCCTAGTATACTTACTGTAGGTTTCTCAAATTCTTTTATTGACAAATAAAAAGGTACCATGAAAAAATAATACACCGAGCATTTATTATCCTGAACTTGATACACAGACATTTTTTACAAAATAGTTTATTCTTTAATTTCGGTTGATCTAAACACAATTTTTTAAAAGTGAGAACAGAAAACAGAAACGCTCTAATATAAAAATCTGACATGTGGTACAATGATCGATGTTTTTAATTGCCTTAGCGAAAATTCTTCTTGCGTCTTATGTTTTGTTTTGTTACATTCATAGGTCTTATGAAGAATAAAAGTACTGTATCTTCAATGACATCATCGACTATTGAACAACAATAATTGTTTTTTCATTTGCACAAATTCGTACAACAAATATTTAAAAATTTACCAAAATTAAAATTCCAAACTTCCGAATATAAAATTTAATAAACAGATAAGCATAACTGATTAGTATTAAAAATTTTTAAACAAATAGCGGATAATAAAAAAAATTCGTGGAAAATATTAAGCAAAGATTTACCTTACCTTAACATCTGATTTCTGATCATCGAATTTTTTCTTTGTTATTCGTATACTTATTATTTTATTGATAATATTCGGAAGCGAACTTGAGATCCACGTCGTGTATTAAGAAATGAGTTATTATAACAAATTTTATTTCCTTTCGATTACTTCGCAGAACTTGTCTAATATAGTTTAGAACAAAGTGTTTTCACGGAAATTATGTCAAGATGTAAATTGATCTTTTAAAGGTAATTCCATCAAAATCTAAACTTTGAAGTTATTCCACTTCAAAGATGAGATCTTTAAATAACATTTTATTGTCTTAAAATTGTTTATTTGTTGATAACACATATCTCCTGTTTCAGAATGAAGTGTACTTTATGTCGAGCCGGCTCAGACTTACTCATTAAACAAGAAAAAAAAAATGAGTGGTGTTTAGAGAAATTAGTGTTAATTTTGAATTAATAAACACATAAGCACGCACCTTTCTGTGTAATATACATTTAAAAATAGCCGTAATTTTGTACTCTTGTAACAATTTACATTTGATCAACTTTGGTTGATTTTTAAAACTAAAAATTTGTTTACAAAATTGCGCCGGCCTGTGCCAAAAAAAAAAAAAATTAAAACGAAATTTATTTTCTTTTTCATTTTAATTGCCATCATTTTTCAAGGCAATTTTTAAGATCATACTTTGATCCTTAAACTATATATTTTTTTTTCACTTGGTGTTTTGGCGGCGCTCAAAAAATCATTACAATCTTTTGTCTCTTTACTTTCTTTTGACAAGACTGTGTCTTGCATTTATGTCCCGAACAATTGGACTTCCAACCTTCCTTGCCAAACATTAATTTCCAAATATATTCCCTGTACCCTTCCTTTGTATTTAAAACACTAAATTCATTTGTCTATTTTAATAGACTAACGTTGCAAGGACAATTTAAGTAGTCTACAAACCGTTCTATATTTATAGTTAATATAATATGTTCTCAATAAATAATAGAAAGCAATTATTAAATAAAACCAATAACTCTTCAATAAAAAGTCCTATAATTTCCAAAATACCTCCAAATGATAATCTAGCGAAACTTACGACAAGTTTTGAGGAAATTGTTCAACCACCACCTTATGATAATAAGTTGCAATCAACTTCATCAAAGAAAACACCTTCATCATCATCAACAACAACATCATCAACACCTGAGTCAGATTCAGCAACAAAAATTACAAGGACAACAACAACCACTACTGTCACCACTGTTACCACAACAACCATATCTGCTAAAAATTCACCGGGACAAGGCCCACTTTACCTTGATTTTGGAGACTTTAGTCTTTCTCCAACTGAGCCTAGTAAGATCGGTAGTAGTGGTGAAGGTGGCATTAATAAAAATTTATCCTCAACATCATCTCAAAAAACGACTGGTCCGTTAGTATCTTTTGATAATAATATAAGTGTTAATGATCCTTCATCGATTACGATTGTCTCATCAAAAACTTCTACCGATCCCCTGAAGATTCAACAAGTGGAAGAGCTTTCCCCTACTTCGACTTCTTCTTCTAATACGCTTTCATCCGACTCACAGCGTCCTTTTCCTTCACCAAGACTGGGATTAAAAAGTTATCAGAAATTTCCCCATCTCGAAAATTCGGAACCTTCGAGTTCTCGAAAGCAACCTCATCATTATCTCAAACGTATCGAATCAGCTCCTGTTATGCCGATTTTATCTGATGATGTATATGATAGTGATGTGCTTCTATCTACAAAATCTATGTCTCATTTAAATCATTTGGATCAAAAAAATACTGTACCATTGGAAAATAAATTGAATACTGAGACACCAAAACAATATCTTGAAAGAATGCGATATACTTTGTCAAAATCAAAACTTGCTACCATGCTAGCGAAAAAGTACATTTTATTATTTTTAAATCTTATTTTTATTCAAGAGTTTTAAATAATAATTGACTTAAATATTTTATTATAATAATAGATCAGATACTTTTCATCAGGCTGTTCTTAAAGAATATATGAATGCTTTTGATTTTGAGAAAGATCCTATTGATATTGCATTACGGTAGATAAATTATTTTGAATTTTATTAAATAATGTTAGATTAATTCTTACTGAAGTTTTTCAACTTTCATTTTAGAAAATTCTTAATGGAATGTCACCTTCCAAAAGAAACACAACAAATTGATCGTGTTATGGAAGCTTTTGCTAAGAGATATCATGAATCTAATCCTGACCTGTTTGTTTCTTCGGGTATGTAAATTTTTTTTGTGAAATTGTAATTCTTTCAAAATTCTGAGTTATAAGTTTTTAATGGAAGGAAATTTATTAGCAAATTAAAAGGGGGATAAGTAATGAAAATTAAATTTAAAGGATTAGTAAATAATAATAATAATAATAATAATAATAATAATAATAATAATAATTTTATTTTAAATTGAATTTTAAATTTTATTGCAGATACCCCATATGTTCTTGCATTTTCTATACTAATGCTCCATACCGATGCATTTAATAAAAGCGTTAAACGTAAAATGACAAAAGAGGAATTTGTAAAGAATACACGCATTGATGGTGTACCTCCTGAAATTTTAGAGGTATTTTAGGATAGAAATATTTAAAAAAATTTCTTTTTTATTTAAAAAAAAATAAATAAATAAATAAAGGAAAGAAAAAACAAAAAATATTTTGCTAAATAAAAATTTCTTGACAGATCCTTTATGATAATATCACATTCACACAATTCATATATGCCGATGATGACATTGATGTGAATGGTCAAACTATGCTTGAATCGCAAGCAGATCATAAGCAATTAAGAATTTTTTCTTCTGCTAAAGAACGTCGTAGATCAATGCGTATAAAAAATGATCCTTACACAGTTATCCAGACTGTAAGCAATTTTTTTAATTAAATAGATAAGATAAATATTTTTTACGTATATTCACATATTGAAAATTTTATTTTAGAAAATTCCAACCGAATTCAAACCAGCTATAAGACATTTAGTTCCTATAGAGAATCCTTATTTTTACATGGGGACACTTCCGTCATTGGATACTGCAAATTTGCATCGGGCATTTGCAAGTGCACATACTGTTAGGGTTACGGGTGTTCAAACTCGACGTAATGGTGAAACTTTCAATCCCACGAACACTTCATTTCAACCTTTAGATGAAGAGGATGGAACTTTTGTCCTTAAAATCACTAAAGGTGGTAAATTAGGCAGGAAAGTGGATATGGTTGAAGGTAGAAAGAAGGGTGGGTTTGTAAGAAGTTGGAGACAATATGGTGTGATCTTAAGCGGAAGCCAGCTAATGTTTTTTAAGGATGAAGTTTGGTTCAATACTCAGATGACTGAAATATATAATTCGGAGGTATTTATTATATTATTATAATTCTTTTATGTGAAATAAAATATAATTTTTTTTTATATATTCATTATAGAAATCGAAAAAGCCTCCAACTTTAAGGCCTGATGTTATTCTCATGACAGCAGAATCAGTTGCTGTATATGATAAGACTTACACCAAATATCCATATGTTTTCCGACTTGTGTGTCCCAAAGGTCATCAGTATCTTTTCCAAGCTGAAAATGAACATGAAATGAATGATTGGATTACAAAAATCAATTATGCTGCAACTTTTAAGACTATCGGTTTGAAAATGAGGAATATCAACGTTCGATCAAGGAGGGAAAAAAGGAACCCACAAAATTTATTATTTAATAGCAAACTTGGCCTTAATGTTGATAATAATGCAAATGACGCTAATGGGAGAGCAAATGTGTTAAGGGTACGCAAAAAATAACAACATATGTTTTAAAGTAATATGCTATATTAATATATTTTCTTTCTTTATAGTCTAAGCTTGATGAGCTCCAAAGCAAGATATCAGCATTAACATCACAACTCCAATCAGATGTGCGTTTCAGGAATAATTTATTCCTTATGATACCTTATAAAAACACAACACGAGATCGTATTATACAAGTTGCTCTGGTAGTAGCTCAAAGGCTTAAGCACACCTGCCTTGATCTCAGTCGGCTGGTTTGTTACCATGAGATCCTGGAAAAAGATTTATGTGCTACTGTTATGGACGATGATAATTATTGGCAAAATAGAAGAAGTATGTACAGGGTCGGTGAAAGCTCTATGGAATTCGAGTCGTTTGGTAAAGATATATTAGAAGAACCTCTGAGAATTACAGAGAAGCCTGGACTGATTGTAGATAATGATAAGAAAGAAAAACATGCTACTATGACCTTATTACCTATGTCTTCAACGTCATCATTGGCCACAATGCCATGCTTAACTCCAAGTTCCTCGGTTACAGATTCTACGCCTCCAAGATCACCAGATAATGAAGGAACTTTCAGCATCTCACAGTCAGAAGAAGTTGAATTGGAAATTAAACCTTCAGATGAAGATAACAAAAGTATCTTTAGAGATGATTCATCTAGTGTCATCAGTCTTAATTTTGAAGATGCTCAAGAAAATTTTGAAGAATATAATATTGAAACATATGGAGAATATGAAAAATTACGAACTAGTGTACCTACAGTAGTAATAAATCATGAATATGATGACGACGACGATGATGATGTATTTGTGGATGCTGAAGATTGGTATTTGGAATAATGTATCATTCTCGGTGAGAATAAGTAAAGTACTATAGTAAATAAAAAAAAGGGTTTAATTATTTTCAAACCTTTAATGAAAATGTTACTTAATAATTTATTTGTATATTATATAACATATATATATTCTTTTTGTTCCAAAAAAAAAAATATTTAAAATGTAGTTCTAGTTCTATATAAATCATTCTTCTGAATCTTATTTTAATATTTTTAATATTTATATATTAATTTATTTATTTGGATTTAAGTTAATGTAATGTAGATCTTTTGTTTATTATTGATAGAGGAGTGGAGAACCCATCCAATGAAAAAAAAATGTCAATGAAAAAAATATCATCTATTAGTAAATCATGTGATCAAAGCAATGTTAACATGTGTTCTAGAACATTATTTATGCATTGATAAGTATCGTGCATTCGTGCTTAAGACTCCGATTTTATTCTAAAGCGGAATAATTTAATTTTTGTGATGCAACTTGAAGATCAAGTTTCGCTCTGTTAAATATCATCTCTGCGGACTTTGGAATAAACTATTTTTTATTCTTTTTCTTTATATATATTTTAGTAACTACCAAATGGCTCTTAAACGCATTCAAAAGGTTAGAAAATGTTTAAGATTGAGAGAGTTCTTGCCGAAAAAGAATATTCAAAGTTAATTCTATTTTAATGAAAATAGGAACTCAATGATATCTGCAAAAACCCGCCAGTTGGAATTAGTGCTGGGCCTACTAGTGAAGAAGATCTGTTCAGCTGGACAGGTAAGATTTGTCATTCTAAGAAATATTATTCTACACTTTTCGGTTAAAATTTCATCTATTTTTGTACTCAACTTAATAGGTACAATTATGGGACCTGTAAGTATAACAGAATATTAACGTATTTTTCTTATATTAAATTATTAACCGATAATTGATTTATTTAAATAGAATAACAGTAGCTATAAAGGTGGAGTTTTCCGACTAAAAATTGAATTTTCCCAAGATTATCCATTCAAACCACCTTCAGTATGTCTATTTTATATGAAATATAATTTATTTTTCCCTTGGCTAAGATTAATATATTTAATATTTTGCTTGTTAGGTTAAATTCATCACCAGAATTTATCACCCTAATATCGATGATGATGGCTCTATTTGTGTAAATTTGTTAAAAACTGATGTTTGGAAGCCTGCAACAAAGATCTCTCAGGGTCAGTATGAAGTTTAATAAATTTTCTCATATTCAAGGACTTTTTTTGTTTATTTATTCGTATTCGTTGTTTTCTTTCGAATTGTAGTTCTTGAAGCTATTGCTGATCTTCTTGAGAATCCAAATGCTGATGATGCTCTTGTTGCATCTGTTGCTGAGGTTTATAATACAAACAGAGCAAAGTTTACCAAGACAGCTAAAGAATATGTGAAAAAGGTGTGTATTTTTTTTTAAGTTCTTGAATTTTATTATCTTTATCATTGATTACTCTGTAACATATTAGTAACAATTCTACTCTTTCAAATATATCATAAATAAAAAAGTATGCTTCTCCATAGGTAATATGATATATAACATTTGTTTAAATTTAGTACATGTACAATTGTGTCGATGAAAGATTATCCGAAGATTATTGTTTGCAAAATAGACTTATCTGTTATATATTATATTTGTATATCAATTTAATTGTTTTTATTGCAAGAATTAAGTAAAAAATTTTATTTGTCTAATATATTTTTTCTCTAAATACATATAAATAAATCATCTTTTTATGCAGCAAATCCAACTATAAAATAATATCTCAATTGTCGCAATAATACAAATTTGCATTTCAATAATCAATTATTCAGTTACGTTGCGCCATTTCATATTTCGTTCAATCAAGCCTAGAAAGTTGGATTGGTGGTGTGAAGTCGTATAGGAAAATGAAAACGTGAAATAATTATTGAAATCCATAGTAATCATATTTCTTCATATGAAATAATAAAAAAAGATCTTTGTATATATAAAAAAAGCCTCATTAAATTTTACGTTTCATCCATTTCCTTTGGATTGATGATTGTGTTTCCCAGCAGTAATGTAAAACTGGCAGATTTCATGCGATTATGTATCTATCAACAATGAGATTAAACATCAACTTGTGAACGCAAAAATATCGATGATATTTAGGTGAAAGTCCCAAATCCAAAATATGTGAAAGATATTTATAATACCGTAATATTTAGTTATTTAACACATGGAGCGCGTTGATCGAGTGTTGATCGCCCCGATCATTTTAATAACAAAGTAACAGACTGATTGGTTGTAAATGAGTATAAATATCGTTTATTATAATCAAATCCTAAAGTTTGGTTTAGCAAAAATGGTAAGTTTTTAAAGAGTATTATTATATTTCGTAATAAAAAAGTAATGCTTATAACTTTTATATTCTTAAGGATTTTTTTATAGGAATTTCAATATATTTAGCGATTCTCTGTTTCTTTATTTTTGTAATAATAATGGGACCGTCTTCACGTTTCAGGTACAATATATATATTTAGTTTATATTAATAAAAAGATATTTAATAATATTATTTAATTTTAGAAATGGTCCGATTGGAAAATTAAATCACTTTTTGACAATAACATTAATTGAATGGATAGGGTGAGTTAATTACTTTATAATTTATTTTTTTCGATTTTCTTAATTTGGTTAATAGGGTTTGTTTAACTCTTAGAAATTTTTACCGACGAGTTTGTGGAAATCGTTCATCAGCGACCTGCGATCGTCTTTGCGTTTATTTTATGGAAGAAAAAAATCCAGTGTTACTGGTAAGGATATTGTTGGAAATTTAACCGTTTATCGGTAAAACCCTACACAATTATGTCGAGACAAACATACTTTTTTAATGATGTATTCTAACAAGTAAACCATTTTATATTAGATAGTATATTTAACACTTCTAACAGGATCAATTTTATTATTTTTCTTAACTGCATGGCCCCATTTTCCTGGACACTATCTTTCTCAAGTGCATATGTAAGTAGTGTACGTGTCAAGAAAATGAAGTATCGTAATAATTTTCAGCTAGCATATATGCTGATTAAATATTTTAAATACTTTCAATATCTTTCAATTAGGTATCTTGTTCCGATAGTTATTTTCTTCACGTATGCATCATTTTTTACAGCATGTATGAGCGATCCAGGACAGATTACAAGGGAGAATGTCATTAAAGCTTGTAAAATGTTCGATTATGATTTCTTGATATTTGAGCCAAGAGAATGTAAAACATGTCTGTTTCTAAAGTAAGTTTTCCTAAATCTACCCTAAAACTGTAATGTTATTAGATTTACAATTTTCGATTAATGATTTTAAAATAGACCTGCACGTTCGAAACATTGTTCTTTATGCAAAATGTGTGTTGCGAAGTGTGATCATCATTGTGAGTCGATAATTAATTTAATTATATTGTTTTTTATAAAAAAATTTGTTTATTTAACATTTAATTTTTATATTTAGGCTCATGGATTAATAACTGTGTTGGTTTGAAGAATCATCGTTATTTTCTTCTTTTTCTATATGCTACTGTTCAAATTTGTTTTTACGGAGCATATTTGATTTATTACATATTTTGGGGTATAGCTAAGAAAATGAATTTATCCGATGCCTGGATTACTTCCATACAGACTGGAATAAGGGTTAGAATTTCAACATATCAGGCTGCACTAGTATGTTAAGTAATATTTAATATTATCAAGAAAGATTTTGATAACTTAATTAATTGTTAATGGTTTATAGTTTTTGATTCACCAAGAAAGAGTTCTTGGTGCATTAGGTATTTTTGCCCTTCTTGTTGGATTGGTCATATTTATTTTTTTTTGTTATCAACTTAGTTTGGTATATAACGGTACAACAGCAAATGAAGCATTTAAATGGGAAGAATTGGAAGAGATAATAATAAGCGGAGAACTTTGGGTTTTTGAAAAAGATACTGAAGAAGAATCAAAGAAAAGAAAGAAGAAAAATAAGAGTAAAGAGATTTCGGAAGTTAAAGGTAAAACAACTGCTGTTTATTGGATACAACCTGCTAAACGGCGAAAAAATGTGTCATCAGAAGGTGAGAGCGAAGCTATTGGAGAGAACAGTAAACAAATTGGAAGGCAGGTCAAATCCATATCTGAAGTACGCAATATTTATGATAAAGGACTTTGGGGAAATTTTAAAGAAGCCTTATCCCCACCTTCTTTATAACATTTGAGTTTTATTATTTATGTTTACTTTTATTATTTATATTTGTAATTTATATCTAGACTATTACATTATGATATAAATATAAATTTATTAAATAAAGTTATATCATAAATTCAAAGTGTATTGTCATGTGAGAAAAGTAAAATTTTTTCCTTTTTTTTTCTTTTTTTCCCAAATCAGCGATAAATCGGTTACAATGATTGCGGTGTAATCTCGTGAGTATGATGATCAAAAAGACCGACTTTTTTGAAATTTTCGTTTATTACATATTTGATAAGAAATTTTGGTATGATATCATATCATAGATATAAACCTGGCGAGAAAATTTAGGTTGACTGGTCGAGAGAATAGAAAGATCAACATTTTTTCGCGTGTTCAAAGACAATAAATATTATCTTTTCGATCTGTGAACTTCAAACCAAATAATTCAACCATGACTACTGATACGACGGAGAAGTTTTTAGCCGAGGTGAATACTTTATATAATTCCCAAGATAAAGCAAGAAGAGAGCAAGCTGACTCTTGGCTTCAAGCCTTTCGGAAGACGGTAAATTATTGGCGATTGCTGATCTAAGTTATTGACAACAAGCTTTGTTAGATTTCTTCACAAGCATTATAAAGATTCCCACCTTTTCTTTTATAATGTCGTCAACTGCAGTCGGAAGCCTGGACGATAGCAAATCAAGTGTTAAGATCTCCCCAACTAACACCTGAATCAGAAGCGGCGCGTTATTTTGCAGCAGGGACTTTTCGGCAAAAAGTATAGTAATTTTATAAATTTATTATTTCACTTATAATAAATCTTTGACGCGTTACTAATTTAACCCTTTACTAAAAAATTTTGTCTAATTTTATAAAACTGAACCGATCACATACCGATTATGACAACAAAGATAACTCTTGATTTACACCAGCTTGACGCAACGGCTCGCAATAACCTCCGCGATTCCCTTTTAGAGCTACTCTACCAATATCGTGCAGGTCCTCGATCAATTGTTACCCAATTATGTCTTTCCCTAGCGTGCTTAGCACTTCAAATGCTTGAATGGCAAAACGTTTTACACCAATTCACAGAATTATATGGTAAGAACCCGGAAACAGTAAGCTGTTTGCTCGAGTTTCTTAAAATATTACCAGAAGAGATTAATACAAATAATCGGATACCTATATCGGTAAGTGGAAGCTTATTATTTCTTAATTTGAGTTTCATTTATTATATCAAATTAATATCTTATAGGATGAAGATTATCGCGTGCGATCCAGGCAATTGTTGACCGATAATGCTAGCGAAGTTTTACAAATGCTTTTGATTTATTTACAAAATTCGGGTAACTATACTTATGTAAACCTGCACCCTTATTATCTATTTATGTTAATAGTAATTATAACCTAAATTTATTATTTATTTATTTTTAGGTACAAATACTGATTATCAAAAAAAGGTGTTTGAATGTTTTCATAGTTGGTTACAGTCTGGGGAAATCGCAATTGATAATTTGGAAAAAAGTCCATTTTTAAGCCTTTCATTTGATGCTTTACAATCGGATGGATTGTATGATATTGCAGTTGATGTAGTATGTGAAATTATTTATGAAACGCGGGAAATCCCTGAGTCTATGCCAATAATTGAGCAAATATATCCACGATTATTGCCTTTAAGGACAGCATTAAAAAGAGCAATGGAGGAAGAGGATGACGACAAAGTGCGAGGATATTGTAGAATATTCACACATGCCGGTGAATCATATTTGGACCTTGTGGTTCAGCATGCTGACGATTTCAGAAGTATTGTAGAAAGTATAGCCGAATGTACTGCTTATCAAGATACAGAAATAGTTAGGATAACCTTTTATTTCTGGCATCGTTTAGCTGATACATTGTATCAACCACGTCATGCGAACATTAAAGATAAATTTAAAGACATATATTCCAACTTGGTTGATATTATGATCAAACATTTGCATTATCCAAAGGATCTTTCAACTTGGTCGGCCGAGAAACGCGATGAATTTCGTGAGTTTCGGCATGTAATGGGTGACGTTCTTAAAGATAGTTGTCTAATTTCCGGATCTGCGGAATGCTTGTCCAAACCATTTACTACTTTAACAAGGCAACTTACAAACGGAAATACTGTAGATTGGCAGGAAATTGAAGCACCTCTGTTTTCTTTGCGTGCTATGGGATCAGAAATAGAGGATGAAGAAGACGTTTATTTACCACAAATTATGCAACTTTTGCAACAATTGCCAGATCATCCAAAAATTCGCTATGCAGCCACTTTGGTGATTTCTAGATATTCTTATTGGACCAGACATCATCCAGAATTCATTCCGTATCAATTGAATTTTATTTCTTCTGGATTTGATAATGAAGAAGTTTCTGCAGCTGCTGCATTGGCATTGAAATATCTATGCAAAGATTGTAGTGAGGTATTTATGGTATTATTTTTAATTTTCATTATTTTTCAAATTGGATAACTTCTCTAACATTTTTTTTTTTTAATTTCATCATGATATAGTTGCTGATTGAATATCTTCCACAACTTCACCCTTTCTATCTCAATGTCACGAATACACTTCGCGGAATAGATTTGTTTGAAGTAACAGAGGCAGTTTCGCATGTTGTTGCAGCTGTTCGTCCGGCAGAATTATTAAAAGCATTACAAATGTTTTGTCTCCCGATCGCACAATGGTTACATGAGTTTGCTAATAAAGGTACTTCTGCGACTGAAAAGGAGGTTAGGATTGCCTGTGGTGAGCAAAATATTAAATGGTTTTTTTATTATTGAATGTTTTATTTGTTAAGAAAAATATTAATATAATATTAAATTATCATTTAAAGACAAACTTGAACAATTTTCAATAATCATTAGAGTTATTGCTGATCCCAGAAAAGAGACCAATACAGTAGATGTAAATGCTGGTCCAGTTCATCCTTGTATTACTATTATACAAGAGTTATGGCCCGTGTTTGATCTACTTTTAGTACATTTTGGTTCTGATTCTCATTTATCAGAGAGTCTTTGTAAATGCTTTAAATATTGTGTTGTGTTTTATCGAATTCCTTTTAGACCATTGCTTCCTGATCTGATGGAACGTTTAGTTACAGTATTTGATCAAACTTGTTTGAGTTGCTATTTGTGGGTTGCAACTAAGTGTGTTCAGGAACATTGTGATGCTGAAGGAACTGAAATGTCAATGGCAATGTTATCTTTTGTTGAAAGATTAAGTGTAACAATGTTCAGTCTTTTAAATGGGAAAAAACTTGCTGACATTTTAGATGGTATTTTTTTTTCTTTTTTTTTTTTGTATTAAAGTCCTCCATTATAAATTAATCATTTATTTTAACAAAAAAAAAATTTTTTAGTAATCGAAGATTATTTCCGTCTTAATATTGCGTTATTTGAGAATGCACCTATCGCTTATTCGCAGTCAGCTATTTTTCCAACAGTATTTCAAGCTGGAATTTCGTGCCTATCAATACAACAACCTGATGCGTTATTTGCTGTTATTATGCTTTTTAATAAGTTGCTTAATTTTAGAGAAGATCAAAAGCAGAAACTGCAACGACCACCTTCTAGTATACCAAATGTTCCTATTTCACCCGCATCACCTACGGAAGTTTCTCTGAATTCAGCTCTAGCGATTCATGATACTTTATGGAAACAATACGGTACTTCTTTCCTCGAAAACATATTCAAAGGTCTTATGTATTCATTTCCGAGAGATCTTCAACACACCGAGATTCATGAAATATTGTCATCTTTGTCTAAATTATATCCATTGGAATGTCAACGATGGATATCCGAAATCATTCAACATTTACAAGATTCTAATTTAACATCAGAATCAAGGAGCAGCTTTATAAAGGATTATAATTTGTAAGTTATTTACTTTATAGCAAATATTTTTATATTTAAAATTTTTAAAGAATTAAATTGTCCGTTTTTACTTTAGGGCGATACAAGAGCAAGATTGGAATAAACTACGACGGGCCACCAATGACTTTATCGCAATTTTTAGGCGGAGATATTTAGCTTCTCGGCAACGCCGGGATAAAGATTGAACAAATTGAATTTAGCTGAAATTTTATATTTTCGGGGTGATGAATTTACCTGGAATGTGATTATGAAAAAAAATTATATTCATATCATAACAGGATTCTTTTAATAATTCATTTAGGTCAAGAAGTATTGTACAATAGATATCATGATAAAAAAAAAAGAAATGAGCAAATCCAAGATTATTTCATGTTAAGTTATTTTAAATTAGCAATACGATGTCTATTCATTATTGCTTTTATTCTTTTTAGTTATTATTATTTTCTTTTTGAATAAGAATAATAAATTGGTTAAATAATTATTAATTCATCATTTGCTTTATTTAAATATAATTAACATTGTGAATACGTTGTTGGAACTTTGGTTTTAAATACTTTTTTCTACAAAAGTCTATAAAATGCCAAGTTTCATATTGTATCTTGTATTGTAACGAGAAAAAAAAATGACAGATCTTATTAACCGGTTCGTTGAATATTCTTGAAAAGCGATCTATTATCAATGAGAATATCTTTCATTACTTACAGTCGCCACTGGATATAACGAACCTTCCGTTCCAGAGGATTTGGTTCAGTATAGAGTGAATTCGTTATATAATATACCGAACTCCTGGTAATTTTGGCCGAATTTATAGTGCTGGCCAGAATTATAATTTCTTAATATAAATTTTCAAAAAAAGTTATACATTAATTACTGATAATTTTGGCCAGCGCTATAAATTCGGCCTGAGTTAATATAGTCACATGACTGTTCGTGATAAAAAATAAAAATTTATATTTGATTTATATATCTGGGCTGTTAAGGTGGGTTCGATATACAGTATATAGCATTTTATTATGGCAATTTGGTATAACCAGTGTAATTAATTATAGAAAATTCCATTCTGGAAATTTTGGTTCAGTATAACAAGTTTTCGGTATATATAGGTTCGTTATAACCAGTGGTGACTGTATGTTGATTTAAGATAAAATGTTGGCTATTTTCTGATTAGGATTGGTCTTTAGACAAAAAAAGATTTATTAACCAACTCTATTTTTTTTAGGTATGATTTATTAAAACGAACTAGAGAGACTTATGAGTAAAATTCGAAATCAATTATCTATTGTTTTGAATTTTTTCATAAAAATAACTCTCTTTTCATTCGAACATATTTTTACAAAATAGATGTTGACAAACTATAATTGGAGTAATCGATCTTAGTTCAGCTAAATATAATATTCTTAAGAATCTCTCGTATTATGTATATACTGTAATATCTACATTTGAGATTGGAGCGACTTGATAAGACTTTTGTCGGATATTAATCTTAATACATAGAGAGAAGGTCATCATCACATGACTGTCTAATCTTAGCCCAAATTACCATTAACCATTTTGGTGAATCTAGAATATTTACAAAAAAACTAATTATTTGATCTTAATATCAAAACATTAATCAATATAAATTTATGTTTAAATAATTATTATTGTAAGGAAATATTTCATTTAATTGATTCTACTTTTATATCAAATGCAGTTTTATTTTAAGATATTACAGTATATAAAATTGAAATAGAAATACTGTATATGCAGATATGAAATATATAATGAACATACTTAATATAAGGTAAAAATATTTTAATATCATATCTAAATCATATTCTGGTATCTTGAGATTTTTTCCAGTTTTTTTATAATTAACAATGACTATAATAAAATATGTATCAGTCATGAAAATCATGTATAATTTTTAAAAGCAAATATTAGATGATAATTAATAGTTATTTGGCATAAAGTGCTAAATAACTAATCAAATAAAAATCAAATTTGATTTTCAATATTATAAGCTACCTTATAGGTAGCATCAGTTATTCAGTTCAAAGTACCAAATAAGTAATTTATCCAGTATCCTGTAATTATAATAAGCTATTTTACTATTTTTAATCTTTTTTTAACCTTTTTCATAATGATTTCATTTCATATAATTGTTTACTATTTTTTTAATATTATTGTTGACTAAATTGTTTAGGTTTTCCAATTATTAAATAGGAAAAAAGTCCATTACAAGAAATTTTCCATTCTAAATCAAATATAAATAAAAAGAAGAAAAGAAAAATAGAAAAACAATTATTATAAATAAAAATCATTATACTAATTATTATATATATAATTGATTGTCTTTAATGCAGTTTTTAATATCCAGTATTACCAATAAAATTTCATCTTATATGAAATTTGACTGGAATTATATATTAATATATAATAGTACTATTAATACCAATGACAAATAATATATAATAAATATGATTTTACATACTGTAAAAAAAATTAAGTATTCAGAATACTTATGAAAAAATGAAATGTGCAAATATAATACAAGATAATAAATATTTTACTATAATTATGTGAGAATGAAAAATTATTAAAAAAATATTAGTTAGTGATCATATCATACTAGTGTCTAAATGATTTAATAACTAAGTTACGGATTATATTGTCATTTTAGTTAGGCAGATTTATATAACATAAATCATATCAATTTTATATAGAAAGTCACAGAATCACAAAAATTATTATTTATTTATTTATTAAAGTACTGAATAAATTTCTAAATAAATTAGTGATTCTAAACTAGTAGAAACAAATAAAGATACTAATGATTATTTTGCTATTAAATTATTAGCAAAATAAATCACTTTTTCTCTAAAATTAAAATTATTATCTATTTCATTAGTTAATAATACTTTTTTATCAGAATAATCAAACATATTTTCATATTCAATAGTATTAATCTACAATGTATTTCATTCTTATTCTTGTTCTTCAGTATGAAATTCGGTAAATTCATTTAAAATTACATTATTACTCCTATTGATTTTTATTCTCTACTATATTATCATCATCATTAACTTGCAAATCATTAAATTTAGGATTATTTAAATTGTTATCTTCAACAATTGGTACAGCTAGTATATGCAAATGCTGGATTTTAGTATCTAATTTTTTTGTACTTTTTTTTGAATATATCACTTCAGATTTGACTCATCTCCAATATCTTTTTACTTTAAATAAATAATAAAATTAATTAGTTAAATAGTATCTTATGTAATAATTTTACATAATTTAAATTTAATAAATATACAATTTAATAAAAATACTTTTAATTTATTTCATCTGTTTGTGTGAAAAAAACCCATACTACTTCATAATCTTTTAACAAATACTAAATTTACACAAATTTCATGAAAATATATTGCAACTTTTGCTAATTCTAATCCAATACCAGCTATGAAATCCCAATAATTCACTAAATTACCATTAAATTGCAAAAAGTTTCAAAATCATAAAAGTCTATACTTTTTTTATAATTAATTATTTTAGCTATAATTCTTGTAAAATGAATACCAAAAAAAGCCTGGTAATAGTATTTTAACTATTGATCAATATGAGTTCATGTCAAATTATTATTTGTAAATTAAAATTCTTTTAATTTATAAAAGAATGAAAAACAATAAAAAGAATAAAAAAAAATTACTTCTATTCTTTTCAATATGCTTCAAGTTTTTCTACCATTCTTAAATTAAAATTAAGATCATGATATTCTTTAAAAATCTTGATAGTATATGCAAAGCAATGTACTACTTCAAATAATTGTGCAGTATGCCAATATTCTTTTATAATTTATTTAAAAATCTACATAAAGAATAAAGTAAATTTTGGAGGAAAAAAAATGTTGATTAAAATTTTGCATTATTTATGATATCAGTAATATTATTAGAAAGTTTTGACTACCAATTTGGATTGAAGACTTATTTGCAAGTATTAAAAGTTCTCTATTTTGGCATGTAATATTAGTATGATATGAATTAATTTTGCTGAAATATACTATAACAATTATAATATAAAATATAAAAATATTAATATTTAAATATTAATAAAAAATATTACAATATTTACCTTTAATGCTGCCTGAGTTTTACAAACAAAAATAATAACTATTCCACCTAATATCACTTGAGATACTAAATATATATGTTTATTATAAAGTCTTATTTGTTTATTATGAAGATTACCTGTAAAAAATACTGATTTATTAATAATTGGATTGCTTTTTTTGAAATTCTTTAATATAATGATTGTTCTCTGCAAAAATAAAATTCATTTGATGCACCATGTAAGGTAAAAAAATTTTGCTTGGATATTGTCTCCTCATTTCTATGACATAATATATTGTTATTAGAAAATCCAAAAAAAATATATAAAAAGATAGTAGCCACTGGTCAAAAACTGATCTATCTTACAGATATCTTATAAATATCAGGTACCCAAAATGCAGAAAATCTGCTATACACCGGGTACCCAATATGTATACTATAGAATTAAAAAATACAATTTATTAATTATCTCCTATCTAATAATCATAAAAAGATGAAATATAGCTCATTCAATTCGCCTCACTGAGACGTATCAAATGGTACTAATTTTGCATTTCTAGATGTGATAGATGCTGAGATATTTGATAAATCGTAAAAAAACAAATAAANNNTNNCNATTTATNGAATATCTTAGCATCTATGCATTTAGAAATGCGAAATTAGTACCATTCGATACGTCTCAGTGAGGCGAATCGAATGAGCTATATTTTATCTTTTTATGATTATTGGATAGCGAGATAATTAATAAATTGTATTTTTTAATTCTATAGTATACATATTGGGTACTTGATATATAGCAGATTTTCTGCATTTTGGGTACCCGATATTTATAAGATATCTGTAAGATAGATCAGTTTTTGACCAGTGTAGATACAGGATTAGGAACATTCAAAAAGTAAGAATTGTCATTATTCAAGAGTTTTTCTTTACAATAGATATATCAAGAATCAAAGATTCTTAAAAAGGAACAAGATAGTATAAACAGTTATTTTAATTCATCTGAAATATTTATAGTACTATTAGAAATTATCTTAATGAGATAGAAAAATAGAAGTAATATAGATTTTATTTTTTTTTATTTGTATTTTAATGTTAATTATTTTTAAATAGTTATTTCTTTCTGAAAGTTAGTACTAGTAATCAGCTTCTATAAATTTATCAATGTTTCAAGCTAGTTTAAAAATCCATATCTATTTTGAGAAGAAATTCAGATAAATTGGTTAAAATGATTATTTATTAGTTTCTGATACTGGGATATAGGGAAGATTCAGAGTATATATTATCTAAAAAAGCTTGATAATATGGTTTCAAATTGCTTAGTAAAACTAAGGGGTTTAGCAAATAGATGAAATGACAAAATGTAATAATTTAATGAAACTATATTAAAGTCTTATTAAAAGTTAGTAAAACTTAACAAAAAATGAAACCTGTTAAAACTTATTATAAATGGCAAAACTAATGAAACTCTGCAAAACTATAATAAAACTATAGTAAAATTTTATACAAGATTTTAGAAAAGTTTAGATAAGTAATTCTAAGTAGATTTCTGATAAATTTATAAATTCCAGTAAATTTTATTAATTTCAGTAGTATTCTAATTATAAAAAAAATAATTTTTAAATTTATCCAAAAAATTTTAACAATTATAATTATAAGAAATTAATAAATAAATAATTAATTATTAATTATTATATAAAAAAATGCTATTTTGTATTTATTAATTTATCTAATTATTTTATAGTATTTGTTTTATTTGTCACTATTAATAAGATTAACAAAAACAAAAAAATACGAAAAGATTAAATCAAATTTATAAAATTTTTATTTGTTAAACTTCTTTGTAGAATACAAATATTGAAAAAAATTAGTTAATTATAATAATTATATTTTACATTAAATTTACAAAAAAATTTTAGCTATAATAACTATAAGAATGATTGAAATATTGAATACATATAAGAATTAAAAAAAAGAATAAAATATTAAAAAATGAGTATTATTTCAAGTTGTTATATCCAATTATATAACTATGTTAATTTATATAAAGAATATGATATTTAGCTAAATTATATTATTTATGTAATAAGTAATATTATAATAAAACTAGATTTTTTAATAAAATTTCTATTTTAAATTTAAAAATTAAGTTATTTGAATTCATATTTCTCAATAACAAAAGAACAAATTGAAAATACAATTATAAACACATAAATCTATCAATTAGTTGTTAAAAAAGAAAAATTATAATGAACTTTATTGATTATAATTTTTAAAAGTATATATTTTAAGTTTTTAATGAAACAAGTTTATACTTATTTTAGTTTTTGTAAAATTAATTTACTTTTATAATTTTTTTATTTAGATTTTTGCTTTTTATTTTTTAATTGATATTTTTATTGATTAATAAATGAATAAAAAAATTAATTGCAAAATGATTATTATACTAAGAATAAATTATTTGACAGTTATACTATGTAAGTATTATTTTTTAAGTAAGATGATACTAAAATAGTTTTATATTTCTTTAGAACTTGGTTAGCATTACAGGCTTTTTTAAAAACTTCTAACTATTCAATTGAATCTTAGTTTTTTCTTTAGAATTCTGAAAAATCTACTAATTTACTTTTTCTTAGTTTTTGATTTTAATCAAAAAATTGTAATGCTTTTTTTATTAATAAGAGCATTAATATTTTCTCATTAATTTATTTATTTTCTTTATAAAAGTATTTAAATTTTTGCTTATTATTAGACTAGTTTTGGCTAGATGAATATTAAGAATTTCCAAAAGTTTTTAATATGCTTTGCAAATTTTGAAAGAAATTATTTAATAAATCCTAATTAAAGGAACTTTGAAAATTTTAAAGAATATTAAAGGAATTTTGTAGATTTGTAAAAAATTTGAATAAACTTTTTAGTATTTTAAAAGAAGTACTTTTTGTTAATTTACCAAAACCCATTTAACTTTATTTATATGAAAATGAGAATAGTTTAAAAGAGGAATCTTCAAACTGCTTCTATTATTTTTCTTGTACTTTAGCAAATTTTTGTAATGATATTTGATACAAAACATGACTTTCTGATATGTTATTTATATTTAATACTAAATGTTTATATGAAATATTTGTTTCTGAAGTTAAACTAAATAATTGTTATTAGCAGGACTGTTAAAGCTGTTAAAAGTGTTATATGCTTATTGATATAAAGTTATTACTTTTAGATTGTGTATCATTAAAACTTTGAATGAAATTGCCATATTGGTAAAAAAAGAATTTGAAGATAAGTCTAAATAAAAAACTTTTCAACTATGAAGTTTGTCAGTTACTTTTCAATAAAATTGTAGACTTTCAATTAGTGACTCAAAATTAGGTTTATATCTAATAATAGTATAAATCAATTGACGTATTACTTCCTGTGCTTGTTGCTTTGTTTCATACTCCTCTAATTGATTATAATATTCTATTGTTTTCGATATATAGGTACTTCCTGTACATATTTTTTTTTTTAAAATGCATAAGAACTACCAGCAAGTTTATTATCAGATAAAGTGTATAAAAGTAAATCATACTATACTAATACAACAAAATAAGAAAAAGAAATAATAAACTATGTAAATTAGATCTAGTAATAAATCAATACTAATAGATTCTGTTAATAGAGTCAACTTATCCATAATGCAAAGAACAAAAAAATGAAAAAAAAGAAAGCAGTAAAGCTGCCAAGAAATTTTACTTAATGAACCAAAAAAAAATCATAATAAAGAAAATAAAAAAAAATAAAACTGAAACTAAATTACCCTCCCATTAGGTTTGTAGTATTATTCTGATGCTTCTGAAAAAAACTGAAAAGTTAGAGAGCGTAATCTTATAGTACTATTAACTGTATTCAAAATCCATCTCTATGGAATATTTATCACATGATATTTTACCTAAACATAAGAGAGGAAGTTAGCCAGCTTTAGTTTAATCCAAGATGGATAACACTATAGCAGATAAGGATTATCTTTATAATAATTCTTAATATCTTGGATTAACTATTTGTATTTTTCCTTTGTAATTTTATGAAAGTACATGTGCACTATTCAATAAGGCTGAGTGTGTTCCCAACCAAAACATTTCAGTTAAGACTTTTATGTTTTGAACTAGAATCTCAGTTTTATGTGCTATACCATATGCTTTGAAATTAGTTTGAATGCATCTATTATTTTTCTTGCCAAACGTCGAGGAGGATTTGAAGGATGACTTTCTGTCTTGATTTTTCTTCGAAGAGAAAACATGGGCCAATAGATACTTCAGATCAGACTTTTTCTTTCCTAAGTGGTCTATCTTCTAGTGAACGATGAGTTCATGAACCTTAAAATCAGCTTGGCAAGCAAGATTAAGATCATTTGAGGTTTGAAAGAACCCTATAATTTTCTGTTTGTCTTTAATATCTTTCATCAATTTGATTGTGACAAGATGATAATGTATTATAAATTCCTTATCCTGAAATATAAGATGTTCTTCAAAATCTTTGCCAAAGTCAGCTAATATGGCTTGAAAAACTGATCTTTATTTATATTATTTTAAAGACCAGTCTGCCAGAAACTATCTGACTAAAGTGTTGCCTAATAGAATCTGCTATTGATCTTCTTCAAATACGTTGAGTACTGATATTCTTAGCACTATTATGACCCTTATACAGATATATTTACCTTGTTTTAATAGGGTGGCTTTTACAAGAGAACCTAAGTATTTGTTGATTTCCTCAGTTATTTTTTTGGCATCCTATTTACCCAGAATGTCGTATAATATTATATTATGCACGTTTAGTTTTAATTTAGGCAGTATCATGAATCCTGTGATGATATGAGGCTGACGCTCCTTTTTAACCTTTTTAGGAGATTTTGGAGGGATGCAGATTTATCTACTTTCTTTATGAACTTTGTGTTATTCTGTAAAGAATTTTTAAGTGGTAAAGTAACAGTTATAGGAATGTCTTTCTCTATTTCCATATGATCGTCATCCTAAAGCAGTAACTCTTGTAATGGTGATTTATGTTGATCTTCCTGTATTACGATCGGCTTACTCAACGTTTTGCTATTGGTGTTTTCTGTTAATGTTGATCTACTGAAAGTTGCCAAAATTGGCTGTTCTAAATCTTGTACCTTTTTTTTAAAGATATTATTGTCAGCTGTAGTCCAATTGTCTGAGGCTGTACTATACCTGCCACAGCAAGTTTGGCTTTGAGTTTGTTAATGGTAATTTTGTACCTAGTTATCTCCTCCAAGGCCTCGTCTAAACTCTGTAGATTAGTATCCAAAATGTCATCATAAAATTTACTCATTATGCTCCTGATAAGACATAACATCTGTGACATGATAGCTGTAAAGTCAAAAACTCCTTTGATAAAATGTCCTATATTATTAGCACTGCTGTCTTTATTCTTCAACTCTTGACAAAGCTGTATATGTTGTAAAAAGGCTTATGCTTCTTCAGGACTCTTTAGACCTATATGTTTGCTTTATAAATTGTTAACGTGGGAGTAACAGTATCAATCTATATAGACAAACTTTTTAACGAATATATCCGTACCCTTGGGTGCAAATAAAAATTTTTTTTTTAAAAAAAAACTTTACTGCATATTTCTTATAAAATGAAAAAAAATGAGAAAGTTTTTTTTTTTTAAATTTACCCCCTATACACATTATACATTGGTCAATACTTACAATATATGCAAGAATAATCACCTGATTTATATATATGCCATTTCTCATGCTTTATAACTTTAGTTATCCCTACTTTTCAGTTTTGAGGGGTGGAATCAACTGTATGTGTATTTGAAAAAATGAACTATTATTTTTTTTTAATATTAAACCAAACTTAGACTGCAAGAAAAAACTCTTTCCAGCAATTCCACCTATAGTCCTATAGTAATATATCTTTTTAAGACTTTATTAATTCATAATTGAGCAGCAAATTGGTTTGTTAATATGAGTGTGCCGGGTGATAATTCACTGGTGTTTGAAAACGCTCCTAAACAGCCAACTTATCAATTGCTTCAATCGTGCTCTAAATAGAATAAATAAAGCTATAAATTGATTCGAATTTTTTCGTTCTTAATAAACTCTTATGATAGTTTTTATGTATTGATATTTTATTTTTAATAATAAAATCTAGTAGCGAGTTCAAAGGAGAAATTTCTCGATCCTTAACGGTTCATAAAATGTTTCTTACCTCGTAGTAAAAATTGTCTTCGATATTAATGAACGTCACGTCAAAATTGTATTGATGCAATTCACGTGACCAATCAAAAAATTATAAAAGTAATTTAACTAGTAAAGAAGCGTCATCTTTTGCTTGAAAGTTGAAACGCGTAAATTTATATATGAAAAAACTTTTTTTTAGCCAAGTTACAAAATCTGAAAAATTAATTATCAATCAATCAATTACTATTATGGATGGACAGTTTGATTCGTTGATTTTTCTGTTTTATGCACCAATGTTTGTTATTATTTGGATCTTTTATTTGGCTTCGTATTATTGGAGTAATAGTAGAAATCGGGATCGAACATACGGTACGTTTATAAATTTATCAATTGAAATTTTATAATTTAATCTTAACATTCTTTTTTCCTCTTATTAAATTGGCCCGATATCAACTATTATTTATAACAGACTTTTTTCTATATTTCTCTCCAACGCATATTTCTACTGTGCATTTATTCCTTTTAGAATTATGTGGTTTTTCTAAAACTGTTCTACATACGTTTTATATTATTCTGATTCTTATGTTGTTAATTCAGAATAAATATGCTGATTTATTCTGGAAGATAGAATATGGACTTGAGTCATTCACTATTTGGTTTTATTTTACGTTAACTTATATCAGTTTACTTTGCATAATTTCTTTTGAAGTATCATTAGAAGGGCTTAATATAATTTAGATCATGATATTTTTTATTGGGTTTAACATTAAAATATAATTCCGTTATTGAATTTCCTAGTAAACAGATTAAAATTATGAGAAATTTTTTTTAAATATAAATATATATATGACCAATTAATATCCGATAACTTATTATAATCCAAAATTACGAATAAATTTCTTGTTCATAGACTTTGATATACGCTCTATTTTGACACTCTAGTATCTATGTTGTTATAGATATAGAGCAACACTAGAGCGATTATAAATATTCATAATATAAGAAATTAAAAAAATTTTCACCTACATTCACTTAAATACTGACGTCCTTTTATAAAATAATAATCATATTCACCTTAAATTCTTATGCAAATACGGATGGATAAATTCATAATCTTTTTTTACGTTTCTTATTTTTGTTAACCTCAGCTGAAGCTGACGCATTCCATTCTCTCCATTGTTCCATAAATGATTTTTGTTTTACTATATCATTTATTTTAAGTTTTGGTAATCCAAAATAATTTCGAACTCTTTTATTTTTTAGAAGTTGACTTTGTGTAAAAGCAAGTGTATTTGCACAAAAGAAATAATAAAGTACCGCCTTTAATTTTAGCAATAATAAAAGTTAATAAATCATTTTCCTTTAGTAGAAAAATTTAAATACGCTGATACATACCGAAGGTAATTGCATTGTGAAAAAGATTGAAGTTATGCTGAGAATGCGGAAAAACCATCTTAAGCCTGTTCCCTGAGAATTTTTTAAGGCTCCGGATTCGGCCCCCAACTATAATATTTTAGAATCATTAGAATTAAAAATTTAAAATAAGTAAATAAAATAAATTAAATTAAGATTTACCTCTAACGTTAAGATAAAACCGAAACTAACAAGGAAAGGTAAAATTACTTGTGGATCGGGAACAGATAAATCTTTAAACCATAAAATACCACCTTGTGTAAAACCAGGTACAGGTAATTCGGCCATTTTTCTTAAGGAAATAAAAAAACTTATAAAAAAAGGCATTTGAATTAATGGTAATAAAAAAGGTGATAAGATCGAATTTATATTATTATCTGAATATAATTGTTTTAGTTCTACAGTTTTATTCATAAGTGTATATTGATCTCCCTTACTCCTCGCCTTTTTAATTTGGTCCATTAATTTTTGAGCTTCCGGCTGGATTTCCGTAAATTTGGCAACCAATTTTTGATTTTTTATTACTAATGGAAAAAATCCTAAACGTAAAATTAATGTTGCTAAGGTAATTGTACCCCACCAAGGTAATCCCGTTGAAACATGTAAAATTTCAAAAAATTCCTCTATAAGTCCAACCGGTGTAAAATTAGCAAGTCCCATTGCTTTAAAATCCCCTATTTTTAATGCCGTTTCTATTACGGCATCCGATGTTGTTGGTTCAATTATATCTGTGAATGAATCAATATTTTCAGTTATAGTTTCTTGTGACGAAGTTGATGATATTCCTACTGTTTCACCCATGTCATTTTGTGTTGTTGTGATACTTCGACACATTTTATTTATCGTAAACGATTGATACAAATTTATTTTATTAAAATTTGAACATCCATTGTACGAAGAAGTTTTTCTTTGAGTAAATAAGCTATGATTTTCATATGGCCTAATATTATGTACTTTAGTTGAAAACTTTAATAAAAAAAAATAAGTTCATTAAATAATAATGATAACCAAAAGTTTTATCTTGTATAATATATAGATATATCCACCTTTTTCAATAATTTGCTTGAGCATTGTAATCTTATGCTATTTAAAATAGAAGTTACGATATAAGTTTTATCATAAAACTTTAACTAGAATAAAAGATCAACATACGTTTGGAAACAAATAAAACTTTGTTTTGTTCGGCATATTATTGAAAAGTTCATTTTTTTTTAAAAAAAAAAAAGAAAAAAAAAATTTTTCAGTTCTTCAGTAATCAGAAAAAAAATTAAATTTGATTGGCTGATAATATATATGCGTGCGGATCAATTCTTGTCCATCTATTGATCAAGAAATACACAGTAAATATCATAATCACATGCCAAAATGATCAGTTCTATTTATTATGTAGTTCATCCCTCAGACTATATCGAAGTTATTGAAGTTATTGTCTAATACTTTCCTTTTTGATATTATAGATTTAGATATTATAGATATTATCAGTTATTCTTTTAAATTAAATATATACGAATAAAAATAAATGTGAAAATAATATAATAATAAATAATGATTTAAAATGAAATTCCTTATAATACATCTTTCTCCCGTATAAAAAATCTAATTCAGCTATTAAATTACATATTTACATTCACATTCGCTTTATTAATTAATTGGTAGTAATAGCCACGCCAATATCACTTTCATTAGAGTCATCGTTATAATTATCACTATTATTGTCATCTTGTGGTTGTTCATGTTTTTGTATCGCAAATTTATTTTGTTGTTCTTTTTCTCTTTGATCGGCTAATTGCCTTTCATAAGCATGTTTTTGGAACAAATTTAAACTTTGTATAAATTTACTTCCGGTCTAAAAAAATATATATACAAATATATGTATAAATAAATAAAATTTAGTAAACGATTAAATCTAATTAATAAGGGTTTTTAATCATTCAATACTTACTGTATGATTATTGATTTTATTAAACAACTCTATTGTATAACTTCTAACAGTTTTAAGTGGATAAAATAATCCTAACCCAATTGGAAATAATCCTCCTTGATTTTGTGGTAAATACGACAAAAACTATTAGAGAAAAAAAAGTAAGGGAATATTAATAATAAGATTATCATATTATCTAACTTACAAAGTAAAAACATTTGTACCTCAATTATTTGTTCGTCAGTTATAACATTGTCAACCAAAGCCTTATATAAACATTCAACTTCCTCTTCTGGCATATTTTTTAGGTTTTTTAGTTTAGCTACTTGATGATAAACATCTATAGCTTTGATACTTCGATGTTTTAAATAATTTTGAAAATCCTAAGAAATAAAATAAGAAAATAAAAGATATAATTGAGATTATAATTTCTTTAAAAAGCCGATTAAAGTTATTCAAAACTCACCAATTGATAATATTTATACGAAATAGTTTGCCTCCAACCTTCGATTCTATTAACATTAGCAGCTACTTCACGTAATTTTGAATTCTCATCTTGAAATGCTAATCCTGTGCCTAATATATCGCCATGGTCTGTATTTTCTGGCATCATTCCAATTTTAGTTGATCCAAAAGTTTCAATTTCATACAAAGCTGTTAACCTCACAAATCTTTGTACATATTCTTGAAATTTTCCTCTTATGGTTGTTTCTCCATAATGATGTTGAATTGCATGCATCACCTGTTCAATTAACAAGAATTGTTTTAGCCTGATTTATAAATTATTTTAACTTTTCTTAATTATTACTAACCTCTGCCATAAATTCATTATCAGTAGTATCCCATTTTTCCCTTCCCCAAGATTCTGTTTTACTTGAAGATGGAGATCTTGTACCTTCATCTGGTTTTTCATCAGGTTTTGTACCGTATGAAGGTGTTGCAATATCTTTACTAACTGTAATCCTTCCTGTATCAATATTACATAATACATCCCACCATGAACTATGATCCTCAAAAATTCTATTTGTTACTCCTGCAATAAATCCAGGACTAGAAAGATGAAATTGAGTTAATTACGAAAATTTCTAAAAAAAAGTAATTAACATCATTAAGACTTACACTTTCAATAAATCTTCAACATTTGTTAAGTTAGTATATGGGAATGCACGTTCCGTAAACCCTCTCAAAACGCCACCACTACCACTTCCCATAGCGCAGGCTGATAATACATAATTCGCTACATCCCCTGAAGGATGTCCATGTCCCAAAAATATTATACGCTTTTGCGTTAATAATGCATTCAATAATAAAATTATCGGGTGCGTTTGATTACCACTTGAATCCAAATGTGGATGAAATGCATGATTGAATGGTTGTGGTGATGATGGTGAAAACGTCGTAATCAACTTAATCAAAGAAAACTATAAAAAGAAAAAGAAAATTATTTTTTTCCTTAAAATTTAAATACTTTCCTCGATTAAAAAAAAACACTTACGTCACCAACTTCTTCTGGATTAACAGTTAATGGTACACGGATTGGCAATTTTATTCCATTATATACAACCTTAGTTTCATAAAAATGTCTATCCTTATTTTTATTCAAATTTGGCATTAAATCTACATAAGATCCTTTTCTTAAATTTGCCAACCTTTCTTCTTCACTTATAGAACTAGCATTATCTGTTCCACCATCACCACCATCACTACTATTAGTTATTCCTAATCCTTTTCCTGAATTATCATCTTTTGGTGATTGAGCTACTAATTCTTGTTGTCTCCTATTATTCTCATAAGCAATAAACTTTTCTTCAAACATATCTTTATTCTCTGAAGCACGCAGTATAGCTTTTTCATGTGCTGAGAATCTAGGCATATTTGTTACATCCATGGAATTTACTGCTTCATATAATGATGCTAAACATTTTACTGATGGATTTTGAAAATATTTGTCTAACGCTAATAATAAAACCGGCTAAAGATTTTATAATAATTAGAATTAGAGATAATTTTATTAAGAAAAAATTTTGATAAGGCACTTACCTTGTAAATATGTAAATATTGATGTCTTGTACAAATAGCCATAGCTTTCACAATTGCACCTCTATAAACAAAGTTTAATCATTTAATACTCAATCCAATATATATAAAATTGCACAAATAATATATCATTCACCTTCTAGCCTCTTTGTCATGTTTAGTTCTAACTAAATTTAACGCATATAACAACGGTTTATCATCATTATCAACCCCACTCTTAGCAGTTGATATTTTATCAAGATCAGGAATTGTTTGATTTAAAAAGAATACTGTCCAATCTTCTGTACGTAAATGTGCACCATCCGGTAACATTAACTCTGCTAATAAACTATACATATATATCAGAATTTTCCGAAATAATGAATTATTCAAATTTAAAAGAATTTAACAATTACTTACTGTTCATCTGTACCGGTAGCTTCAGGGTATTGATGTGCTAATGAAGACCCTTTATCAATATCGAATTCTGCCAACAGTATATGCGTAACATGAACACCCAATGGAAAAGGCATTTTTTGTTTCAATTAGTTTATATCAAGTATTTTTTATCAATTACTATAATTATTATATTTGTTTTAAATTAATTAAAATTCAATACATATAAATTAATTATTAAATAACGAAATAATTGAAAAAAAAAAATTTTAAAAAGGAATTTTTTTAAGAAAACAAAATTTTAATAAAATGAATGTATCACCAAATTATTCAATACATGAGTAATTTTATTGTAGATCATAAAATTTATCTGTGGCTTGACAATTCAAAAAAAAAAACCATTACTTCCCCCCCCCCCCCTTTCGAGCATAGTAATTGTCAACTTATGAAGAACTAATGCAAAAAACTGATGGAGGATTTAAATGTCACAAAACGAAGAATACAAAAGCATAATTCATTTTATAAAAATTAATTAGGTAGATATATTATAGATCGCGAAAATGTCAGCTGTAATCGTAACCGCAAAAATTCCTCAGAACGCAGTATTCTTTGCCGGAGAAAAATTTCGATGTGAAATTACTTTTAGTTGTCAGTCTACTAATGTAGATAATCTTTCCTCGGAAGATAAATCGCAAGGAGCTTCGACTAAAAACGGATATTCGAACAATGTAAAATCTGCTAGTGAAACAAAATCACATGGAAAAAAACCTTCGATAAAGCAAGTGCCAAATGGAAATCCTTTATCCGTTATTGTTGAAAATCCATCTATTCACAATAGTCTTGCAGGAGATTTAGGAGATTCCGGAATGTTTGGATTCCGTAATTTTGTAAAGAGGCCAGCATCGTTGTCTTCTATTGCTTCTTCGACCTTTTCACTACTAGCTGGGAATAGTAGTAATTCTCAACCTTCCCCAACCTCCCAATTGCCTGTTCAAAATTCATCGCCACAATCATTTCCAGGACATATAGATACAGAGGAACACGATTTAGAACATGTAGAAAAAATCGATGGTATTTATGCTGTATTTTTTAAATTGCTTTTTGTATAGATTTTAAAATTAACATAATCATGTATTTTTAAGACAAGGCTATCTTGACTTCTGAACCTCTCAATTATACGGATGAAGAGACGGATGATGATGGTGGATTAATAAATTTGCAACAAGCAGGAGTCAATGATAATGTTTCCATTAGTGATTTAGATACATCTGAGTCAACAACTCCAAGAAGTTCGATAGATTTTTATAGTATTGGAAATTCCGAAAGAGGAAGTAATACTTGGAGTGATTCATTGACAGATTATAAAAAATATGGTTCTAGTAGAAGATCTTCTACAGGAACGCGGTGTAGTTCTTCGCCGTCTCTCAGCCAAAAATATGAAACATTATTATGGGGATTTGTTCAAATAGTAGGACATTTTGTAATAGATAATTCGTTAGTAAAATCTATCGAATTTGAGCCTTTAAAAACAAAAACAATGTATCGACCAGCCAGCGGGAGTGGAGCTGGAGGTGCTGTTGGTGGTGGAACTTTGGGAATTTTTTCCGCCAATACTTTAAGCCATTCAAGTTTAGCTGATTTACAAGAACGTGCGGGTAAGTTCAATTTATTCATTACCATTATTACCATTAATGTATATTATTATTTATTATTGGATTTATTATTATTATTATTATTATTTAGACAGTAAATCGATACCGGTATTTTCAACTCCTCCTTCAATTTTATTTTGTGACTTACATTTGGCACCTGGTGAATTGCGAACTTGTAATATCTAATTTACTTTCAATTTTATTGATATTCTTTGCTAAAATTTAATGTCGGGAAGTTAATATGAGATTTAATCGTTATAGACACATATGAGACTAGATTACCAAATGATTTACCACCATCACATAGGGGTAAAGCGATTCGATTTTTATATTATTTAATAATAGGAACTCATCGAGGGGGAATGAATCATCAATCAAATGTAGTACAGATGCCTTTTCGTGTATTTAACTATGTTTCAGGTAAGCAACCTATCATGTTAAAAAAAAACCGGAGTATTTTATATTTTGTTAATTTTTATAAAAAATCTCTTTAGATGATGGCTCTCGACCTATATATGACTTGATGAATCCTGTGGTAATTTATAAAGATGAAGCCGTAATAACATGTAAAGATGTGACTCCAAAGCCGAAACCGACAAAGAAAAGAGGTTTTTATAATTTACGTAATATATTGTTCTAAATCAAAATTTTATGTATTAATGAATATTTTTGTTTTTATTAATAATGTGTAGATAATAAAAAGGAAGAATTTTTGGATTACCTGGAAAAGTTGGTTCAAAGTTCTAACTATGAGATATCACCAATTACTGATGAAAATGATGATGACAGTAAAGATAGTGATACGTATGTTTTCGTGGAAAAAGATGAAAGTTCGGTAGCAAATACTGCAACAATTTTATCAAAAAACATGCGAAAAGGTATAAAAAATTTTTTTTTTTTCAAAAAAAAAAAGGCGATAGAGGCCAATTTATTTATTTAATTTATGTTTTTTTAGCGAACTACGACATTTGTAAAAACAATCAACGTGTAGCACAATTATGTCTTTTAAAAACTTCTTATCGACTTGGAGACATTGTAACGGGAACAATAAATTTCAACGACGCCGTTATACCTAGTTATCAGGTATTGATTATCAAAAAAAATTTTTTTTTTTTGAATTCTCTTAATTATTTGTATTCAATAAGAAAGGTTTTTGGCAGGTATCTATAACGTTAGAAAGTAGTGAAATTGTAGAGTCCTCTATTGCTAATCGTCCACAACAACAAATTGCTCGTGCGACGCGGAAAGTTCATGGAGAACATCACGAATTTTGTCTCAATGCGGGACGTATTAGTTTTGCAATATCGATACCCACAAGTAGTACACCGGACTTTCAAACGACTGGCGGTAACTAATTTTTTTTAAAGTTCATTGTGATTATTATATAATTATTCTACTGTCAATTTATACAATTTATATTCATTTGTGATTATTCTTTTTTTCTTTATATAGTAAAACTTCAGTGGTGTTTAAGATTGGAATTCATCACTGGACCCAAAGGACAGTCACCCTTAATGCCACTTAACGCAGACGAACGGCACCAATATTATCAAGCCATTGATGAAATAAATGTTGAAACATTTGACTGTGCTATTCCCATAAAAGTCTATCCAACATCATATACGTCAGCACGTATATTTCCTTCTCATCATGTTTTTCGTGTAACATAATTTTTTTGTATTTTTAAATTGTTATATTTATTTAATATGCATTATTTTGGTTCAATTCATTACTAAAAAAAACACATCTATTATTTTTATAATTAAATTTTATAAAGTTTATTACTGAATACTGAAAGACTTTGTAGCTTTTTGAATTTAATAAGATTTACCTTTTTTAACCTTTTTTTTGCAAATAATGATAAATGGTTGCACGTTTTTTGTGAATATAATTTAAGATTGTGCATCGTAAAATCAAAGGATAATTAATTTATTAATTAATTTATTATTCTATTTTTTTTTTTTTTTTTAATAATTGTAGGAAATATAATATAAATTTTTTTCAGTGTAGTAGAATTAATTAATTTAGTAATTTTTTAACCTTGATTATACTGTATATTGTTTGGTTTTATAATTGTAATTGTTATATATATATATACAACATTAAACGTGCGTTTTTATTATAATAATTTTACTTCAAATCTTATTATTTTTTAATTTAAAACAGTAATAATTAAAATTGCGAGTATGATGCATTGTTATTACATATCGTCTTTAAAAAAAAAAATCGCACGACATACAGTTTCCCTAATTTCCAAAAAAAATTTTAATGTATATAAAATATACAGTATATCAATATTCAATATATATTATATATACTCTTCTTTTTTTTAAAAAAAAAATACGAACACCAAAATTAAAAGGTAAATCGGATGATCTGGTTTTAAAGATCAGTTTTAAAAGCTTAAATAAGCTTTAATAATGAAACACAAGGAATAGTTGAATAAGAAATTTTAACCTATGAATTCTATAATATATCTCGTAATATTTGTAATAAATTAAAATATGCATCAATAAAGAGGATTTTGCTGGCAGAAAAAGGGACACAAAAGAAAAAAAAACACCACCCTCCCGCGGTTGTGAAATTTAATTACTGATTTGTTATTTTTTTTGTATATATAAGCCTCTTCTTTATAAAGTAATTATCTTTATTAAGTAATTATAAATAAATAAAAAAAGTTACACTCTAACAAAATTAGCAAATTCTAAAATTAGAAAGTTATTTTAAAAAACAAAAAAGGAAGGAAAAAAAAAAAAAAAAAAAAAATTTGCCCGTGAACAACGAAAAAAATTATTACATGAATGATTTTGAACAAAAGTAATTTTTTTAGGTAAGTGCGCCAACACACATATTGTTTCAATCTTTGTTTATTAAAAATAATGTATAAATGTATATGAATGAAATACTGTATACTGTATATTATTAAAAATAGTAGTAAAATAAAATAAAAATAACAAGTTCTACAGTTCTACAAAAGCAGCTGCCTAAATAAGATTAAAAAACTGCAATATCATTATTAACACTATTATTACATAATATCATACAAATAAATTTTTTTTAAGTAGTTTTAGTTATTTTTACGACGTAAATCAAAAGTGGGCAAAGTGAAATAAGAAGTTTCAGGGGTAAGTAAACCAGCTAAAGCGTCATACCAAGCAATCAAAGCGGTAATTACACCGAGTACACCACCAATTCTTGTTAATCCATTTGGACCTTTTGCAGTTGGGTCGAGTTGGAAAAATTTTCCCAATGTAAGGAAGAAGAATGTTAACGTTAAGAAAAAGAAAAGAGCCACAAGACCTCCATTTGTTCTGAAAGTTGCCATAAGCATGAGGAATGTGACTATTGAAAAAAAAAGAAAGAAAAAAAAAAAAGGAGAGGGGAAATTAGTATGAAAAATACAAAAGAACTAAATGAAGCAGATTACTTACAGATTGTCCATCCCAATAAATAAATTCCGACTAAAATAAAATAAAAATATACAATTAATTCAAAAATCATTATTATTAATTGTTTGACAATGATGATTTGATAATTACCAGCATGTTCAGCTACAGCAGGATCATCAGCTTTAGTTCCTACAGCATCAATAGTAAAAATTGCAGCGAAAGAGAGCCAGAAACCACCATAAGAAGAAAAGGCAGTAGCTCCAAAGGTATTTCCAGTTTTAAATTCCCACATTCCTGCTAATAATTGAATTATACCACCGTAAAATATGGCTAATCCTACTACAATGTTTGGAAGCGGTAGTGTTGGAGCACCAGAATTATGAATAGACAATACAAAAGTCGTTAAAGCGAATGCACATAACCCTATTATTATTATTATATAAAGTATAAAATAAAAAGAATAAAGAATAAAAAAAAAATTAGAAAGAAAATTATAATAAATTAGAATCAAGTTATAATAATAAACAAGAAGACATACCAAGTGGGGCAGGGTTTGCAATTTTTGGAGGAGTATATTTTTGTTCTCCAAGTTTTCCGTCTTCGAGAGATGACATTTTCAACGTTAATATTATTATAAATAGAAGATCAAATTAAGGAAATTCAGAAAAATTCGTAAAAATTGTCTATTAAATTCGTTTACGGGATAAATAATATCTTCAGAGGAATTGAGAGATATGAAGTTGGGAGACAGGAAAAAGTGGAGAATTTATAACAAAAAAAATTTGATCAGAAAAAAAAAAAACCGATAATTTTTTACATGTTACATCTTCTCCTTAAACAATAACAAATTTAGATTATTCAAAATACCTCCGCCAGCCTATGATTTTCATGTTATTATACAATACACAAAAATTGAGTTCGTGTCCGATTATTTGAATTATTGGATATTTCTAAACTCAGTCTATAATGAATCACACCTGTACTAGTATAACTCAAACAATTTAAATTTTTGTTTACTATTTTTGATTTACTTCACATTTATAGTATTAAAAGATTATTGGTTAAATAGTTGCATAAAAAAATGTTTCGTGAGACTAATTCAAGGTTGGGTAAACAAAAGAATTTTTTTTTTTTAAAAAAAAAAATTCCCACCCTAATTCAATCAAATCATTCATAATCAAGGATTTCCTAATTATATTAATTACGTTTACCATAAGTTCCATCTTTCAAACTTCAGCCCCTTTCTCATTACTAAATCTAACCAAATATCTCGGCTTTGCGGTTTGTTTCAAAGTTTTCTATTTTAAAAAAACAATTCAAGCCTATTTCGTATTCTTAATTTAGTTTCTTTTTTTTTTAAACCAATGAAATATTTTTATTATTTGTTTGTAACATACTGAAAATAATTTAGGGGTTCTTTTTTTTTTTTTTTTTTTTTTTTTTTTTTTAAGAAATATACATACAAATTTTGTAATAAAGG
>QKYT01000026.1:372117-395259 GCA_003550305.1 Glomus cerebriforme
TTTTCTATTTTAAAAAAACAATTCAAGCCTATTTTTTATTCTTATATTCATTTTTTTTTTTTTTAAACCAATATAATTTTTTTTTTTTTTTTTTGTATCTTTCTGAAAATTATTTTGGGGTTTTTTTTTTTTTTTTTTTTTTTTTACCTTTTTTAAGAAATATACATACAAATTTTGTAATAAAGGGAAAATAATATTACACAGAAAAAAAAAGGTTCTCGTACATTTCTTTAGCGAATAATGTTTTTTTATTATACTATTTGTAAAGCTTCTAAATGTTACATTACATTTACATTTACGGTACATGTATATTACGTGTTTATACATGTAACCAATTTTCCATCGAATTCCCACTGAGACTTAAAGACAATCTCAGATCCTTAACCGAACCAGAAATAGTATCTAATTAAATTACCACGTTATACGCGGTTCATAACCAATTAATGAACAAAATAAATATTAATAATAAATTTATTTATTTGTTTTTCAGTATTTTATTGTCATTTTAATAAATTTAAACAAATTCATTTTTATTTCCGACTTTCGAGCCTTAATTTTTTGAAATTAAGTTATGATTGGTAATTTTCCTTCTTTTTATTCATCTATATTTGGAAATTATGTTAATCATATTGCGTCTTTGGGCTGATTTATTGTAATATATATATATTTTTTTTAAAATGTCATCAATTTAAAAAATTTATCTAGTAAAAAAAAAAAAATAATAAATAATTAGAAGACATCATTATTACAATTAAAAAAACGCCTCTTTTTACTTAAGATCGTTCGTTTTAATGGGCTTTTTCTTATAAAAAATTTCTTATTTTGAATAGTATTCGAAGATACATTTTATATTCGACAATTTTGAACAATACGTATTTATTTTCTCATTCATTAATTGATTTAAAACAATCATTACTAAAATTGGTTTATATTATGCATTTTTAAATTAAAGTTGTAATTAAATTATGTGTGTGTATCAAATAACAGAAAGATGATGTATCGTTTTTTTTTTACATTTATTATTATCATTATTAAAAATAAAATCCGTATAGAAATTTCCGTAAAACTTTATTTTGAATTAACTAAACTATTCTTATACTAATAAATATTTTTATTTATAAAATCGGGATAATTCATTTGTAATTTATGTACAGTATATATATTTTACGTAGTATATTAATCAGAATCTTAAAAATGAATAGAATAATTATTAGTTTTTTTAATGTACAGTATATTAGAAAAGAAGCTAATATAAAGCTAAAAAAATTTAAAAGAAGGAGGAAGTTTATTTTTATTTATTCCATAATTAAACCCAATATTTTTACAAAAGATTGATGAAAATAATATACAAGATACTTTATATATGTATTGATTGTATAAAAAAAAATAGTTTTAAGTGTTGATATTACAATAAAATTATTATATTCTTATAAAAGAGTATTAGTAAAATTGGAATATTAAAGAACAGATAAGAAAATATATATTAGAATATGATTGATATAATTGATCAGTTTTGATGGTATAATTTCGAAATTGTGTATTTAAATTCTCATTATATTTATTTACTCATTTATTAAATCTGCGATCAAAGAAGGACTTGATTATGATATTTATGATATTAAAAGAGCAAGTAGCACATACTCACTGATGAAAACAAATTATATATTCATGTTACGGATAGCATAATTTGAATAAAGAACCATTATTATCGAAACTACAACCAATTTCTTTTACATTATAAGGAGATACATCGGAAACTAAAGCAACAGAAGATAATCTAGCGGCGTGTATTTCTCATATTTTCAAGTGTATCAAAAGAATAATGGTTATTCCGTCATTAAAATCTTTTGAAGATCAATAAGTTTTAATAAAAACATTTCTTGTTAAAGATACATTCCAGAACAAAAACAAGTTTTACAATTTCGCAAAGCATTCGAAGGAACAGATTGTAATTTTTTGATATTTGGAATTTTTCTCGAAATAGGAATTTGTTCCAGTTCCAAAAATAACACAAGAAAGGTATTAGAGTATTGAACCAAAATAGTCCCAACAGTAGATGATATATTTAGTCATAAACAATAAACATTATTATTTTATTCATTTTTATATATAATAAATAATATAATGATTTGATTTAATTATTCATCAAATTAAATTTCCTTTAACAATAAAGATAATACAATAAATAGATCATATATAGAATTTAACAATTAAGCATTCTTTTTATTTTCTAGTTCTTGTTTAACTATATTTGCTTCTTGATGAGCGTGCTTCTCCGCATTTTGATCTTGTAGACGCTCTTGTCGCGCTTTTTCTTCGGCTTTTTTTGCTTCTTCAACTGATGTATGAATTTCTTCTGGTGTTTGTGATTTATCGTTCTATAAAAGGAAGAGAGAAAAGGTTACGTTAATAAATACAAATAATGAATGTTGAATGATCAACTTTTTTTTACTCACAGTGCTTTTCTTTGGATCCATTTTATGAGTATAAATGAAAAGACAAAATTTTAATTAGAGTTCGAAAAAAATATATTTAGAATGTTTTTTACAACGTATTATTTTATGAATGAAATAATTTTTGTGAGAAACCAAATTAAAAATACTTGTATTTATATTAAAAATCTTGATATGAAATGTCATTATTAAATCATTCGATACATCATTCGACTTAGATGATTAATATATGATATCATCGATCATATGACTTCCCACTCTATCACGTTAGTCTATGATTCTGTTATTTTGATCATATTCTGATGAACTAATATATCGACAAATAATTGTGAAGCGCATGACAAATTATTACTGATCAACATTGTTATAAATATAAAACATATTCCGAGAATAAACACCCTGGCCTGCATTATGGCTGATATAATGGTATAAATTCAAGATCATAAATTTCATAGAGGTAAAAAAAAAAAAAAAAAAAGGAAGTTTTTATTGATGAAAGTGATATAGACAGGCACAATAGTGGAAACTTTTATCTTATGACATGAAGCGAGCATGTTAATATTTCCACTAGATCACATCTTTGCATAAACAGATGACGAATCATACATTTGTAGCTTCCAACTTCCGGTTTACAATAATAATAGCATTGCTCCTTTTAATAACAACGGAAATGAAAGTAATTAAGTGAATATGTTAGTGTTAGAGCATGTCTTTTGCATATCGACGGCATTCACGACAGAATAACAATCACGTGACAATAGCTCCATTTTACTTATTAATAATTCTTTTCTTCCGGTTTCGCGTTACCGTTACATAGGTGGGCCAGTACTTATCTTTTCAAGATAAGAGGGAGCATCCGGGCACTAGCTAGGATTAGTTCAAGTATAGGTCTAATAATTCATTTGTATTTTTACATTATGTACAGAACTTTAGCTTTACTTGGCTTGCACTCGTATAAAAATAATGGTTTACTTTAATAGATAACATTAAATATTACGACAGAAGTGCAGAGACTTCTACAAAATCACCATGAACCGCAGTTCATGGACTCGCAACTGGAGGCGTTGAGTGATTGAATTCAGATCAAATCTTTAGGCCATCCAATGCAACCTAAAATAAACTTTTATTAAGGAAATTGCCTTGATAATCATTGCATTATTGGCGTTATAGAAACTCAATGATTATGAGTAAAGCAGTTAGGATTTTCTACCGAGGTTTCTAAAAAACATATAATGTGCCGAGAACACAAGTTGATGCACGTGATCGAAATGTTAAAAAATCACGATATGTAAAATTTGTACTGTAAATGTATTTATTTTTTTTAGTATACTGTATATGAATATTTAACCGTCGGCTCCGACCGGCTTTTCCTAATCGAACTAAATTAGCCTCACTATTACTCACTTTACCAATCGTGACTCGGCAGTTTGGTAAAAATAACTTTACCGACCGATATATTTTCCAAAATCCAGATAAGACAATGTATTATGTGAATTCATACAGTAAGAAGATAACATTATACTGATCCCTATATTTAATTCTATTTTCTTTTTTTCATTAGTTCTTTGGGGATTTGAAAGTTGGTGAATATCAAATTCTTTTTTTATTTATCATGATCAGGCACATTATCTCCTTCAGGCGAAAGCAAGGATCGGATTTAACTTTGTAAACTTTTCTACGTTGGATACATTCCATATATCTGCGATTTATGATGTGCGAGTCAAACATCGATATAGTAAATACCCTTATGCACATCCTCTTGAACGACGAGTATACAAAATGATAGGTTGAATTCCTCAGTTTTTGATAAACCTTAGAGCTCAAAGAAGTAAAGCTTGAATCCTTTGAATTCTCATTATTTCGGAGACAGATTAAAATTGGTACATTCATTTGAGTGGGACAAATTTGTCCTGCAAGATAATATTTCAAATGTTTGTATCTGTTAGACTGAATAGTACTCATACTATAAGAATCAATTATAAATCTTGAGCTTTGCACTAATTTTTATTATTAGTTCTTTTATTATTTTTGCAAGTACTTAATCCCTGATTCTTGAAGTCACTAATCATTTTTCATGATTTTTTCTTATCGATTGTATTTTTTTCAATTTGCTTTTTCACATAAATGAAATATTATAGTAGTTGAAACTTATTTATTCTCAAAAATTTATTACTGTTTTTTTTTTTATTAAGTAGGATTAATAAATAAATATTTACATAAAATTTTAACCAAAATACTTGAAACTAAATTTATAAAAATAACCTATTTTTTATTTTATTTTATTCACTTCTCTCAGAAAACATAATTACGAAGTTTCCATTGCTTCATCTTCATCGCTATCTTCTGCTCCTTCTTGTACTGTGATTGGTAAATCAAATTCTTGATCACATCCTGAATAAGAATCTGACATAAAGAATATTTTCAATAAATGTTCACCAGCTTCTGATGGACATGTGAAGTCTAGTTTTACTCCAAGGGTTTTATTTAGGGTAATACGTTTAATACCAAGTAATGAATTCTTTTCTGTATCACCGACAACCACCCACCATCCTTCATCTTTTTTGTGTGGGAAAAATGGGGCAATAACTGGTCCTACAACATCATCATCGTCATCATCAACTTCACGATTAAGTTTTACATCAAGGACACCTTGGGAGCCTGCAACGAGTTCATCTTCGTCCCTTACACCAAACTTGACATCAATACTAGGATATCGGTTAACATAACGAGCAACTTCATTTAATTGTCGTCCATCCATTTTGAGTATCTCATTTCGTTCATCATCTTCAAGTTCCATGATACCGAAAACTGTATCAATCTCCTTTTCTTCACAGCGGTTAATAATATTTGATGTAAAATAAGGTATTTGTTTTAATGGTGAATCACTATCCCATAGAGCTTGAACACACATTTGTGCTAATTCCATAGCGGCCAATGCAGGTTTTAACCATCCATTGGAACTTATTACGTCGACTATAGCTTGAATCAAAGGAATAACTTTGCCCAATACAGTTGTTTGATCAGATTGCAAATCTGGTGGCAATTGCGTCCTTGAAAAATGAGCTTGTAACAAAATATTAGTTTTGATATGTGGAGAATTGAATTTCGGATTTCCGAGTTTGACTGGAAGTCGATCATAAATCTTTTTAAGAACGCTATCTTCATGATGACGAATAGGAATAGACTCAAATTCAGATGCAGATGATAAAATCTCCAAAAGTCCCTTGAGTTTAATTTTTTCGTTCAAACTCATACTAAACATTTCAACTGTGGTATAACTAACATTATAATATGCAGCAATCATGCCTAAATTAAGTGGTGATACGTCTAATTCGTCTTCTAAAGTAATACATTTTGAAGCAGCTAGATCGTTGATAGTTGTTTCAACTAATTCAGATAAGTGGTCCGATAAATGTCTATGATCAGAACCTTGCATACCGTAATAATTCGGATTTTCTACCATACGACGATATAAGAATGTCCAAGTTAGATAATCGACAGCATCTTGTTTATTCTCAATAGTTTTTGTAACAATCTCAGCATTGAAATGATCATGTAGGAAATGATCCAAATGTGACTCTACAGGTAGCGCTTCATACAAGAATTTTTTATAAAAATCTTTTTTAATTGCTTGACACATCAACACGCAACGACCAGTATCATCATATCGTGGCCGGCAAGCCCTACCCATCATCTGAAGAACATCAGTTATTGGATAATCAGCATATCGATGCTCTTTACCTTCAAAGAATTGAGTACCCATAACAATTACCATATGACAACTCAAATTTATGCCCCAGCATGTGTCACGTGAAGCCACGACAACTTGAATCGCCCCACTTTCAAATAATTCTTCTACAATTCGCTTATCTTGTTTACTCAAGGCTTCGTGATAAAAACCAACTCCATGTTGTAGTGTTTCAGCCAAAGCTTTGTCATTTATGTGCTTCAAATGATTTTCAATATCACTTGCATGTGCATGAAGGAAACGATCCGTCGTTCCATCAGCTGCACAGAAAGTGAGTAAGTCTACAGCAGTAAGTCGACATTGTTTACGAGATGGCACGAATACAATTGCTGGCCTATCAGACGAATAATTCGTAATAGCAACATAGGTTGGTTTAGCCATAGCCATCATGAGTGAAGCAAAATGAGGAATGTTGTAACTCTGAATATGAATCTCTAATGGTACAGGACGAACACTAGGATGAAAATTAAAAATAGCATGAGGAGTGGCACCGATCCATTCTCCAAGATCCTGGGCATTGGCTAACGAGGTACTTAAACATACAATTCGAATTGGATTTTTTGTTTGATGAGCAATGTAACGCATACGTGAAACAATAATTTCGTATGTCGGTCCAACGTCACTACCAATCAAATGTAATTCATCTGCTATAAATAATGCTACAGTTTGAACGTTTTTCCGCTGTTTCCATCGACGGGACATTACATCCCACTGTGTTGGTGTAGCAAATATTACATCGCCACTTTCAAGTAAACGAAGATCTGCACTTGTTTCACCAGTAAGTGCTACTATAGTTTTCCCACCTTGTATTTTACCAAATTTTTGTCTCCATTGTGCAACTTGAAGATCAACAACTTCTTGGAATGGTGCGATATATACACAACGTCCGTGGTTCGGCATAGACCATAATCGAAGAAGTGCAAATTCGGCACAAACGGTTTTTCCACTTCCTGTGGGAGCTCCAACGAAGACATTATCACTCGTGTTATATAAAGCATTGAATACCTGGGTTTGGATAGGATTAAATTTATCGACCCATCCATTATATACGGTTTCATATTCACGATTACGTAATGCTGATACTGGCAAAGGTTGCAAATCAAGCAACTCTGTGTGTGGTGGGTACTTCTTCGGAAGAATTAAATGTCTAAATGACATTGGCAATTTGGTCTCACAATGTAACCAACGATCCGAGATAACGGAAATGAAATAATTCGGTGGAAGAGGTTCAAAAAGTGGAACAGTAAATGTTATAACATGATCCTCTTCCGCATATTTTTGTTTAAGTATAAATGAATCATGGTATAATATAACTTCTCCATCAACGTCTTCAACTATAACCCAAAAAGCTTCGGCCGTACCATGAACTTTTTCATCCCACATAAAATCGGGAGTAATCTTAAGCTCAACTCGTAATAATGATCTAGTAATTGGCTGGACGTAAGTAACAAGCTCCAATTTTGGAAATTGGTGAATAAATTTATGAATCAATTTTCCAACTTTAGGTATTCCGACAAGTTCACCAATCTCTTGTGGATTCAAATCAAAGTATCTTTCCCAAGGGAAATCTTTCTTTTCTATTTTTTTAACCACTTCCACAGGCATTTGTTTAAATTGACGTAATGGTGACATGGAAAGCCACATACGTTTTTCTACCATTTTACAAAGATCTAAAGCTCTTCTTGATAATTGAGACCAACCTCGTTTGAGACATATTTCAAACATTGCTCGTAGGATTCTACTTGCTGACTGTGTAACATAAACCATATCAGAGACAAGCGCGAAACCTTCAAGCTTCAGTTGTGAGATGTAAGCTTGTAATAGAACATTAATTTTAGAAGTTGGCTCTTCGATACCTTCCTTTACAGGTACAGGTACACGTTCAAGTAATTTAGATAATTCAAGTTTTTCCTCTTCGCGAACGGGAATATATTTGAATTCATCAGAAAGTGCGAATACACGGAATAATTCAATATGACCCATCATAGGCTTCAAGTGCTGGTTATAAGTCGACATTGAAGTGTGTGTGATGTAAAAATGTGAAGCAATGCGACCCAATTCAGTAACCTGGAATCTGCCAGTCTTTTTATCATATTTCATCAAATTAGATTTATCCAACAGTATGGCAGCTGAATGAATTAAATCCACTCGTTTTTGTTCAAGGTATGGATCATCTTCTAAATAATCCATTGAAATACCATAAAGAGTAGGATTACGTAACATACGAACATATAAATATGTATATCCTAACCACTGAACCGCTTCATCCCTGTTCCTTACTGTACCCAAAACAATCTCTGCATTTAAATTATCAGCTAATTTACTGATAAACTGACTTTCAATTGGTAATTGTTGATTAAGTAGAGACAAATAATATTGAAGCTCATTATGAGATGTTATAATTATGCCTTCACCAAAGGTATCATATTGTGGACGACCAGAACGTCCCAACATTTGAAGTACATCCTGAGGACTTAATTCAACCCAACGACCTTTTTCAGGTGAATATACTTGAGTTCCTTTAATAATAACTGTATGTGCAGGTAGATTGACACCCCAAGCTAAAGTTGCCGTGGACACGAGAACTTGAATATGTCCGTCAGCGAATAAATCCTCAACCGTAGTACGATCAGTACGTGACATTCCTGCATGATGTATAGCGAATCCAAAAGGTAACAACTCATAAAGATTTTTATCCTTTATGCTTGGAAGTTCATCTTGTAAGACTTCCCTACTAGCTGAATTTGGATTAAGAAATAATCTAAGTGTATCGTTTTCTAGTGCCATATCCTTAATTGTTTTTGCCGTCTTTGCAGTTTCTTTTCGTGAATGAACAAAAATTAACACTTGATTCTTTCCAGCTTGATCTACAACCTTTTGATAGGTAACTTCGTTCATAACTTGGAATCTTTTGATTGCCTTCTTCTCTGTAACACCAATAAATTCCTGTTTTAATGGACATGGACGATATGTGCTATCGAAATGGAACAAACCTTTCTTTGGATCTACACGTAAAAATGTAGCTACGTCACCATAATTAGGAAGTGTAGCTGAAAGACCTACTAATCGAATCATTTCTTGAGTTTGCTCCATGTGACGAATGGTACGAGACACAATACTTTCTATTACAGGACCTCGATCATCATGAAGCAAATGTACTTCATCAATAATAATAAGTCTAACAAGGTTTGTATAACTTCTATCGGTAGCTTTTCTTGTTATAACATCCCATTTTTCAGGTGTAGTGACTATAATTTGCGTTTCTGAAATTTGCTGTTTGGTGAGCTGACGATCACCAGTCAATTCAGATACTTTAATACCATATGGCTGTAATCGAGTTGAAAAGTTACCAACCATTTCTTGTACAAGTGCTTTCATTGGGGCAATATATACGATCTTAAAAGCTTCTGTATCAATAATGCCTGTTTCTTCATCCCGATTTTTTCCAATCTCGTTAAGAATACACAACATGGCAACATTTGTTTTCCCCGAACCGGTTGGTGCACAGACTAATAAATTATCATCCTGTTTAAACGCAACTGGATAAATTTGACTTTGTATACGATTAAGTGTTCTTGCACCTTTAAAGGCATCATGTATCCACACAGGAAGTTCATTAATTGAAATAAGCTTCTCATTTTCTGCAAATTGTTTTGGTTTTGGTGCTGGGACATGAATTTCTTCATACCCTTTTTTAGTACGCTTAAATGACCCCTCAGGTAGTTTGCATTTTTTGTTTGACATTACATGACCGCCTTGAGTAAATATTAAAGATTCTAAATCTATCACTGCTTTTGGTGTTGCTGTTGTGCCAGGAGGCAATGTAGCTTTGACAGCAGCCGGTACTGGACCATGTGCTAAAGCAGGTCTATCATCAATTTCCATTGCATCCTCAACAACACCTTTACGCGCAGCACCTTCACCACGACGAATTCTTTCCCCACTAAGATCTCTCAGAATCCATTCTAATCCATGTTCACGCATTTCACGTTCAATATTTTGACGTTCTACCCCATCAGTACCAGCTCTAGCTAATTTAGTACACCATACTATTAAATCACGATTGCGTGTTAATATCTTTACAAGATCAAATTTGTCATATTCAAATAAAGCCATTAACTCATTTTCGCAATCGCGCGTATTTATGTCTGACGTAAGAATCTGCATAGTGCTTGAAGTTTTTTCTTGTGCTGTATGTGGATCTGAATAATAATTAGCCACCAAACGCTGAAGCCAAAAGGCATCAATATCGTGTGGTGATATTTTTTGACCCGCTTGTGCAACAGTAATTTTTTTTGATTTCGATATTTCAGGTCCTAAAACAGTTTTAAACCCTTCATTTTCTTCATCCGTAGCAATTTCTTTATCTTCATCATCCTCAATTTGCCCTACTCCTAATACTCCAGTTGTCTCCGCTTCTACTCCACCTTCATCTTCCTCCTCTTCTTCTGATTCAACTTCATACGTTCCGTACTCATCTTCTTGTTCTTCCTCCTCATCAAAAACTACAGCCACACCTAATTCATCATCGATTTCTCCTGCAAGATCTCCTTCTTTATCTAGATCCATTGTCTCTCCTGTATGATAATCCGTTATCTTTTTCCCCAGATTAACTAACTGAGCAAAACGATCGGGTGCAATTGTACCAATAAAAGACTCAATCTCTCTTTTTTTATCAAAATCCTTGAGATTTTCGTCCTTCAATATTTTTAATATATCATCTGCAGCACTACGAATAACATCTTGAGCCTGGTCGCCAAGATTTTGGTGAACAAATGCCAACATCAATTCATATGTCTCACGAGTTTCCTTTGTTCTTGGTCTATAAGATTGCCCATCGAAATATTCTGTTGCTGCCAGTACATTAGAATATCCATATGCTTTTTTCAATGCACTACAAAATAATAAAGACAAAAGTTAGCTCACCGATTCGTAAAGATCTAAAAGATTAAACAATAAAACGATCGACATAATAACCTTTCTTCTTTTCGGCGTTTCTTTTTTTCTTCAACCTCAGCAACATGTTTGGCTTTTTTCTTTTTCGCCTGTAAATCTTTTACAGTATCCCTTTGAGCTCGACTACCAAAATCTTTTGGATTAATTTTGCCCCATAATGATTCTGGTTCACCAGAAGGTTCATGATCTCTTCTTGGTAATTCTGAACGATTAGCCTGAAGGACAAGATTTGAATTTGCAGTGTATTGATATTGATTTCCTCTTGCAATTTGCTCAGCCATTATTTTTAATGAGTAAAGGATGTAATCGGTTAATCGTAAATCAACAATGACCGCCTCTATTTGAAGAGTTTTTTTGTTGTTGCTTATAAATATATATGTACCAGAGTTTGATACTTTATAGGCATTATAAAATCAGCCCAAATAGCCTATAATTTAGGATCTGACGCACTTTTTAATTGAAATGAAAAAGTTAGATGATCGTCCGATCGTCCGATAAATTGACGTCACAGTCACGTGAATTTGTTCGATCAGATAAAAAAATTTGATTTTCTTGACATCTTGTTTCTTCACTTATCATAATGGCTGGCCGAGGACTTCCAATGATGGTATGATTATTTTAATGGCTAATTTCAACTCTTTATAAACGCGTGTATTTAGGGAGGGAGTGCATTTATAGGGAGCATTTATCTAGGGAGAAGTTAAGACTGAGCCAGTGTGTGCATTTAGGGAGGGTTTACATAGTGTGTTTACAAGTTGACTGCCATAAAACAAAGTTTTATCGAAAAAAAAATATTCGAAATGTTAATGTCTTATCCAACTTTATTTTGGTCAATAGCAACCCCAAATTATCTTGCTCAAAGAGGGAACAGATTCGTCTCAAGGTCGTAATCAGCTTTTATCCAATATCAATGCTTGTTTGGCAGTAGTTGATACTGTTAGATCAACATTGGGACCAAGAGGCATGGATAAATTGATCGTTGATGAAAAGGGTAAGCTTGGTTAAGATTATCGATCTCTCATACTTTCCATAAAAAGAATGGTTATAAATTTAAATTTTTTTGTAGGAGAAGTCACTATTTCAAATGATGGCGCTACAATTATGAAACTCCTGGATGTTGTGCATCCTGCTGCAAAAACTCTTGTTGATATTGCAAGATCACAAGATGCTGAAGTATGATGATAAGCTACTATATTTCATATCATGCGATTCACTGATTTTTATAAATTATATATTATAGGTTGGTGATGGAACTACAAGTGTAGTATTGCTTGCAGGCGAATTGCTGAAAGAAGTTAAAGGATATATTGAAGATGGGGTCAATCCTCAAGTTATCATTAAGGGTTATAGGAAAGCTGCTCAATTGGTATGAAAAATTTTAATTGATTTATTTATTTATTTAAAACATTTGCAAGTTAACTAAGTTCTCTAAATTTCCTAATTTACATAGGCAATCAATAAAATTAAAGAAATCGCGGTCAAGATTGAGCGTACTGATGATGTGTAAGATTTTACAACTTTTTTTTTTGCTTAATTATATTCGCGAACATACTTTTAATTAATTATTATTATAGTCAATTTCGAGACCTCCTATTAAAATGTGCTGGAACTGCTATGTCATCAAAACTCATTCGCTCGCATAAAGAATTTTTTACAAATATGGTTGTTGATGCGGTATTGAAGCTAGATCAGGAAGAATTGAATGAAAAATTAATTGGCATAAAGAGAATTCCTGGTGGTGGCATGGAGGTAAAATTCATGTGTCTTAATTATATATTATTTACAGTCATTTTAAACTTTTTTTTATGATAAAGGATTCCTTACTTGTTAATGGTGTCGCTTTCAAAAAAACATTTTCTTATGCTGGATTTGAACAACAACCAAAATCCTTTAAAAATCCTAAAATATTATCATTAAATGTCGAATTAGAATTAAAAGCTGAAAAGGACAATGCTGAAGTCAGAATCGAAGATGTTTCGGTACATATCAAAACCTTTAGATTTATTAAATTTGTCTTTTAACGGTATTAGCGACTCTTTTATGAATACTGAACTTTTAATAGGAATATCAATCAATTGTTGATGCTGAATGGACCATTATATATTCAAAACTTGAAGCTATTGTTAATACTGGAGCAAAAGTAGTGCTTTCAAGATTACCAATTGGTGATTTAGCAACTCAATATTTTGCCGATAGAGATATCTTTTGTGCAGGTCGAGTACCTGCTGAAGATCTTAATCGTGTAGTAAAAGCAGTTGGTGGCTCGATTCAAACCACTGTTTCTAATGTTGAAGAAAAGCATTTAGGTACATGTGATTATTTTGAAGAGAAACAAATTGGCGGTGAAAGATTTAATATTTTCGAGGGTTGCCCTGCAACAAAATCCTGTACTCTCATTTTAAGGGGCGGCGCAGAGCAATTTATCGCGGAAGTAGAAAGAAGTTTGCATGACGCAATCATGATAGTAAAAAGATGCATTAAGAATAATTTGATAGTTGCTGGCGGTGGCGCCACAGAGGTTTGAAATTTTTATTTTATTGAAAATTTATTTATAATTAAGTGTTATGATTATAATGAAAATTATCTTATAAAAGATGGAGATATCTAAATATCTTCGAGAACATTCTCGGACAATTGAAGGCAAACAACAAATGATTATCGGTGCTTTTGCACGTGCGTTGGAGATTATTCCTCGTCAATTGTGTGATAATGCAGGTTTTGACGCAACCGATATTTTGAATAATTTAAGAATGAAACATGCTCAGGGTAATACTAACAGTCAAAATTTAATTGAACATTTTGTAACATTTATTTCATTGAAATAAATTACGATCATTAATAATTATTATTTCTAATAACAGGTGCTCTTTGGTATGGCGTGGATATTAATACTGAATCTATTGTTGATAATTATGAAAAATTTGTTTGGGAACCTGTGCTCGTGAAAACAAATGCAATTGCTGCTGCTTCAGAAGCAGCATGTTTAATTTTAAGTGTGGATGAAACTGTGAGAAATCCAGCATCAGAAAAACCTCAATCTGGTCCTCCAATGCCAAGAGGTGGAGCTCAAAGGTCATTTAGAGGTCGTGGTCGTGGTATTCCACGATGAAAGAATTGAAAATTGTATTAATAGAGTAAATAAAAACAAAGTACTTCTTCATTATATTTCCATTGTATCATTACTTTGCCGATCATTACATACAATGCCTATACATTTAAAACCTTCTTCATTTTCAGCCTTATTACCAGCTAATAATAATAATTTTGTAAATAAAAGGTTGATAACAATAAAAGTTTATATTAAACACTTTCCTTACCTTTCCATAAGCGAACTTTTCCATCATCTCCTGCCGAAGACAAAATTGTGCCTGTTACATTCCATTTGACTTTCCATACCTGTTAAAATATCAAATATTTATATAGAGATACAAATAAAATAATATATATATAATTAGAAATTACAACGTAATTACTTCTGTCCTGTGATCATTAAGATCTGCTACTAATTCAACCTTAAAACCATCTTTATTACTCAGTAATTTATAGATCCTGACACGATGATCTTTTGAAGCTGTTGCAATAAGATGATAACTCCTAATAGAGATAATAATCAATTAAAAAAAAAGTGTTATAGATATAAAAAAAAATTGCTTCATACTTTACCTTCCCATATTTGGAGCCCAATCTACATCATTTACTAAATCCTCATGTCCGTCCAATACTTCACACGGGCGCCATTTATTATTTTGATCACAACGAAATATCTTAAAGAAATAAAAATGTAAATATATTTTTATAAAACATAAAATGTAGTAGTTAAGTACAAACTCTTGCATTATTCTCCTTCCCACAACCAATTACAATCATTGGAGATTGATAACGAGATGGACACCATGAAAGACAATAATTTTCTTCTGCTTCTTTAAAAGCAGGTGGGTTAGAACTTCTAGATACATGCACATGTACTTCATCCATTAAAGTCCAATGTGCTAAATTGGATACTTCAAGAGCTTCAAATATTCTAAGTACACCATCGGCAGCAATTGAAGCCTAGTATTATAAACAAAAACAACATTATTTTTAGAATAAATATAGGAACAGATATTATTGAGTAAAAAAAACTCACTAATCTTAAGCCCAAGAAATTTGGCGCAAATGCAATATCCTGAACAGAACCTTTACTCTCAATTAAACGCGCTTTTTCCAGCCATCGTTTTCCGCTATTCTTTAGTTCTAGAATAGAATTAATAATGATCATATATTGAGTTAAAAGTTCAATAAAAGTAATTAAACAATAAATTACATTTTACACGTCAATTTAAATTTACCATGTTCTTGTTCTTCCCAGATACGAATTGATCGGTCAAAAGAACACGAAGCAATTACTTGGCCAAACTCGGGATGAGCCCAAGCTACTTTCAAGATAGAGCTTTCATGTGCCTAAATTTAATTTCAGATTAACAATATAATTCTATTAATAACTTAACATAGAATATAAAAATAGAGCTTTACCTTCCAAGAGTCAACTAGTTCCCAATTATTTGTGTCTTGGCTGAATTCCCATACTTTAAGTTTTTGATCAGAAGAACAAGTTACAAAACGTTTTCCATAAAAGTCATAAGCAACGTCGTGTATTAGATCCTCATGTAAACTATCAAAAGGTTGAACAGACATTTTTAAAAATTTTTTATCAGTAAATTGACTCAATTCATCTATTTATCTTTCTTGTTGCTTACACAAAGAACTCGTGGTCATTTTTTTCACAGTATGTTGATCGTTATACATTTTTGATACGCCGATCCGGGCATTAAAATTGTAGCTTCACGATAATTTTTTTTCAAACTTACAAACCTTAAAAGAATGACACCATTATCAGAACTTTATCAAAGATTATTTTTTCCTCATTATATTATAAATGTTTTCTTTTGTTTGCCGTATTTCATTATTCGTTATGTACCTACATTAAAAAACTATTTGGATTTATCTCTTGAGGTATTAACTAAAGCCAATATAATAAAATTCTTAAATTGAAATATATCTCTGAGTAATAATTTTTAACTTGATCAAATAAAACGATTAGCCACCAGAAACAAAAATATATTTTGTAATTGGAGGTCTTATTATATTAAAATTTAGAACTTTAGCAAGTACAGAAGAATGGTTATCAATATCCTTTTCATATTTGAAAATATTAACTTTAATTATGTTTTATTTGTATGGTAAAACATTATGGGCTGTGCTATATGCAATAGCGATGGGTGGTAAATATTTTTATACTTAAAAAGGTATTTTTTTTTTTGTTTTATGATTCTTATTATTCTGTAAAATAATCGTTTGTATATGTAGTCTTCTTTGTAGTTTTCCCACAACCTCCTTATCAAGGACCCACAAAAATATTTGAATTAAGTGATCAAGATCTACTCAATATTAGACACAATAAATTTCATGAACTTGATGAAAATGATAAAAAAAGCGAAAAAGGTAAAGGTAAAGAGCAGGTTGATCAATATTGGATAATATTTTTCTATACTACGTGGAGTAAAACTTGTGAAGTCTTTGAATTTACTGTAGCAAAAACTTCTGTAAAGTAAGTTGTAAATATTTTCTCTTTATTAATAATGTATAACAGAAACAATAATAAATATACATATATATTCCCTTTTTTTCAAGATATACATCATCAGAAGTTCATTTTGGTAAGATTGCTTTGGATCTTTATCCAAGTGTAGCTGAAGAGTATGAGATTTCATTATCACCCACAAGTCTTGATTTACCTGCTTTAATTCTTCTGAAAAACGGAAGAGAAACCGGTAGATTACCTAAAAGAGTCGAGGATGAACAATTAGGTCAAATAAAGAATCAAAGACTTAGAAATGCCAAAGTAACATGGGATCGATTAGGATGGGATCGTAGTATGGTCTGTATCATTAACTTCCCTTACAAGAATAATATTTTAAAATATACGCAGTATGAAATTAATTTTAGTTCTTAATTTGGTTTGTAATAGAAATCTATTGTTGAAACATTTAAACTCGATACTTTAAACAAAAAAGATATTTTAATAAATCCGGCGGCGAATTAACGGAATAAGATATCTGAAACCCGAGTAAATCATGTATATCATTTATTCTGAACTTTTTTATAACTTTTTTTAAGAGTAATATATTGCAATAAAGCCTTACAACAAATAGGGTGAATTAACATTCAATTATAATTGTAAAACTAAGTTATAAATTGAGATTCCCTAAACTTACTTGAAACTACGCCAAAAAAGTATCACGTTACGCATCTCTTTTTTTGTATCTTAATGATTACACAAAAAATACATTTTAATGATAATCAGATTGGGGTGGCGGTGGTTCAGAAGAAAATGATACAGTAGGGGATAAACCAACATTGTCATTTTCGTTGCTGTCCGTAGTTGTAACAAGATCATTATTGTTATTAATTTCATGATTATGATCAAAATTCGTGGCAATTATTTCCCATAAACCAGTAGCAGCGTTAACAGAAGCACGAATCAAAAAAGGACAATCACAACGTTGTGAAGGACGATTCCGTATTGGTTTAATACCGGATTTTTTACTATTTGGAGTACCGGAACGTGAACAAACAATTTCTCTCCATCTAATAACTCCTTCTCTATTGCGTTTTACGGTGTTTAAACGCATAGTAAACCCATTTCTCGTAGAATATTCTTGTACTGCTACTACAAAATCTGTATGGGAGGTGAATGTTGTACCTTGTTTTAAAGATGTGTTGTTGTCGTTTAATGTTGTAGTTGTAGAATTGGTCGCGTTTGAATATGGAAGAACAAGTTCATTATTATTCAACTGTTGCGTTTGAGACGAATTGATTTGAAGTTGTGATATGACTGGCGGTAATGTTAACGGCACCGCAATTGGTTCTAAACAACTATTAAATTCTGTTTTTACCCCTTCTGTTGTTGTTATTGCGTCCACTTCTTCTGACATTAGCTCTGTATATTGAGGTACTGTTACCTGAACTGTTGTTAGATGCGTTGAGGTATTTAAATTTGCCGCTGGAAGTCTTTTGACTTTTTTCATTTTCTCAAGGTTCGCCCTTTTGGTTTAGCCAATATTATCACGATTTTTTTCTTAAAAAGAAAATTATCAGAATTGTTCGCGATTTTTGATATATATATATATATTAATTGTTTGTTAACAAACTTTTCATTTTGATTTGGATCGCAACGATTTATAATCTAGGTACAAAAATTAATTCTTTAAGATTTCTATTGGATTATCTGTTTATCACGTGATTTTCAAAATTTGATACTCATAATGGATTAGTCACAAACAAGCAGTAGAAAATTCTTTCTTTTACAATTATGCAAAACATCATGTTTTACATCTTTTAAGTTTTTTATTATTTATATCTGATTCTTTATTTTCTAAATCATTGTTATAGTTTAATTTTATCTTTTTATTTTAATTTACAATCTTTTTTTTATTTAAATATCAATTTAAAGATCTTTTATAACATCTTAAAGTAAATAATTAATTTTATTTTTTATTTGTTATTTTAGCCATTAAAAGTTTTATTGTTAAGCTAAAGTTAATATAAATAAGAGATATAATTTAACAAAATACAATAAATAAATAAAAAAGATCCTCTTAAACTTAAAAAAAATTATTGCTAAATATGAAAATCATATCACTTAATAGAAAGAATTGTGTTTAAAAAACTTTCCTTTCAAATTATTATGGATCAATATCTTATATGAACATAATTTAATTAAACATATTAAAATATAAATCAATTACTTGAAGAAAATTCAAAAATTAAACTTCATTAAAAACAGAATGATAATATTAAATAAGCTATAAATAAAAAAAATACAAATATTATTTATAATCAATATAGAATGCTTAATTCTATATTAAAACATTTGTTAAAAAAAAATAGTGATTAATAGATTTAAAGTAATAGATAAAAACAATAATAAAATTTTATTAATAGAAGTAAAAGAAATTAAAATTGAAGCAGCCAACATCTTTAAAAGGATTTTTAAAAAGAAATTATAAGTTTAGTAACAATATCTTTTAAGAGTAAAAAGAATATATATGAATCCATATCTAATATCAACAAATCAATTTATAAATCCTTTAATTTCGAGAAATAAAAATATTACTATAGATTAAAGTAAACTATAACTTCTTGAAAAAAGTTTTATTTAAAATAAAAAGATATTATAATAAAACTATAATTTAGCTATTATTAGACTAATTCTACTATTAAAGTATTTCTGAAAATTTATATTCAAAATTTTTATTATCAGATTATTGAATATTTTTAAACATACTATTTTATAAGATTCAAATTTTATAGATCTATTTAAAGATAAGATTTTGAAATATATATATAAGGATAAGATATACTATTATATTATTATCATACATAAAGAAATTTTATGGAATTAAGTTTAGATTTATATACCAAATGAAAATTTCTTAATTAAAATCAAGTTTAATATTAGATTGTATATTTTAACAGGTTTTTTGTTAAATAAAAAGTTTAATTTTCATATTTTTTAGTATAAATTTGATAAATACAGTTGCTTTTCTCTATATTTACCTTTCTATATAAGTATATTTTCTATATAATCATATTAGTTTTAATTCCAAATTTTTATATAGTAAAATATTTCCTTTATATAGTTACAACTTACTTACAAATCGATTGAATCGAGAGGGCTACTTTTTCTACTGATCTCTATGTCCATTTCTTCCAAGAAGTTTGAAAAAGAAAAGTTGTGCTTTTTGCTATTTTGCATTAAGAAAGTGATCTTTTAGTTTTAAAAAAAATTGTTTTACATCAGAGTTAATTAAAAAGCTTTAGGAAATATGAATGATAGTCTCCAGTTTACCAAGTTTCTTTATAAGTCAAGTTCATGATAACTTTCAGTTATCTACATTTTATTTCAAGTTAATATCTAAAGAGTTTTTTGGTATTCTAAGGTACTTTTTATAAGCATGAGACGAAAAAGTAGGATTTGTGCCTGCTTTTGGTAAACCCAAAAGTGGGATTTACGTGAAGTTCTTTTAAAAATAAAGCAATTTTTTGCAAAGTTGATGTATGGGCTTAACATAGTAGAAAGAGTCTTTTTTGGTGTTTAAGTTTGATAAATTTTCCTTTAATTTAATTTTTATTACCATTTTTGTTGGTGAAAAAGTAAAAGGACATCAAGTTTTTAGACTCATGAGGATAAATAGCAAAACTGGTGATAAAGTATATCATATACTGAAACAGAAAGTTTTTCTACCTTGGTGATTTAACTTTTTTCAAATCGTGCACAGCAGTATCAAAGGCAGGAGTAAAGGGGTACTGAAAAATTTGATTGATAACTAATTACCTGTTGATGATTAGTTCTCTTGTTATTACAGTGGACAAAAAAAGTTCCCAGAAAAATATTTTTATTTATTGTACAACAGTAACACATGAAAATTTGCGGATATACCCTTTATGATATGAAAAATTAAATATCAAAAGCATATTAGTAACAAATCACATGCTTTCCATCTATTAAAATTTAAGTCGTCCAAAAAATAATTCAAAAAAAATAAGTAGCCAATTTTTGACTAATTAAGCAACTTTAAAAAGCAGTTCAGTGATAAATATCCAATCAAATTTAATAATTTTTTTTTTATTTTATTTATTGAATCATAAAGTATACCTGATAAAATTTTCATGTAATATTAATAATAAAAATAAANCTAAATTTTGAAAAACTTAAAAAATCATAAAATTTTCAATTAATTGAATTTAAAGTATTATAACATGAAATTTTATTAAGAAAAACCACATTGTGTATTAAGACAAAAATATTTTTCAGACCCGTTTCCATATAAATTTTATATTGCTTTAATAGATTATAAGTCATTTATTAGATAAATACTGACTGGAAAAATTATTCTAAAGACTTTTTTCGTTTACTGTATATTTTCCTTAATTTTTGTTTTACAATGATGATCCCTATTTTAGCCTCTTAAGGTGATGTAACGTGTTGTTATTAAAAATACAAAAATAATTAAAAAGGTATGCAAAGATATAAGTACTCAATCAAGATGTAGTAACGTGAAAAATTGAATTGAGTAGACTATAATAAGATAGTTTTTTTTTGCAATAGGTATATTAAGAATGAAGATTTTTAGAAAGAGATGAATAAAATTCTGAAAATTCTGGATAAGCACTCATATCAATTTACTGGATAGTAAATCTGTGCAGACTGTGCTATTAGGAATTGGCCTATTTCAAAGAAAAATACTATCAGGATAGATAAAGTAGAATTGTATATGAATTATAAAACTGTGTATGTTGGCTAGGTATTTGGTGATGGCTTTTAGATGAGATAGAATAAGCAGTCAGCTCGATTTATTTGGAGTGTCTATTAGGGTAACCAGAAACTGATTTTGGTAAGATAAAAAAATAGATATATTCCTGTAAATTTTTTTTTTCTTGTATATTTTAGTTTTAGTTCTTTTAAATAGTTTTTTCTTGCTAATAGTTAGAACTAATAGCTGACTACTATAAATCTTTTTAAACCATTTCATACTAGTTTGATAATCCAAATGTCTGATCATAATATCCTTTATTCTGAAGATTATCTGTTCTCTAGAAACTCATCAATATTTTATGCTAGTTTGAAGACTCAAGAGTGTTAAGAAGAGATTCAGATAAACTAGGTGAAGGGTATTTATTTTAAGAGTAAATTCAGGAGGACTAGTTGAAGGTAAGGATGACATCACAATTGATTTTTAAAATCTGCAATATTGCAGATTTTGGAATCAAATTGTATATAATAATCCGCAAATCTGCAATTAATTCGTAATTCGCAATTAATCCGTAATATCGCAATCTGTCTGCAATATCACAATTAATCCGCAATATCATAATGAATCCTGGTTTCTGATACTCTAATTTTATTGATTTTGTGAATTGGATATTTGAATTTTTATTAATTTCGTGACCTTTTATATTTAGTTTTATTGGTAGCGTAATGAAAAAAAATTTTTCTTTTATTCAAGTATAAAATTTTTGCAAAAACGTAAAAAAAAATTTAATTTTATGATTCACCAAAGTGTTACATAACCACAATTGAAAAGTAAGTATATAGTCCTTTCTCAGAACAAAAAAAAATTGAAAAAAAAAATTTTTAACGAAAGTGAATCGTTGTACTTTATGAAGAACTTGAACTTAAATTTCTCCTTCTTCATTATCAACTTCTTGATTATTGACACTTTGATTATTTACACAATTTAAATATCCTTCTTCATCCTTCCCTTGACTATTAACATCTTGATTATCAGCTTTTTGATTATTTACATTATTCAAATATCCTTTTTCATCCTTTTCTTGGCTATTAACATCTTGAACAATATTCTCCTCCATTCATCCCTATGTAGAATCTGCTGTTAATACTTGATTATTATCCCAACTTTGTGGATTTGAAGATCTTGCCGCTGAACTCAAACTCAACATTACCTGAACCGTTTGATTTGCTTTACGCATCCTATCGTATTNAGTTTCTAAAATATTATTTGAAAACTTAAGATTACACTCTATAAAATTCAAATAAATAAAAGGGGATAGATAGTATTTACCTGGCTTCCGCCAGAATTCTGATTTAAATTCTTCATAGTACATTTCGCCATTTCTNGTCTTTTTGCCACCTGGTTTTAAATGAATATAATTATGCATCGCCTAATAAAAAAATAAGTTTAATTGATANTCAAGAAATAATCATATAATAACAGTTATATAATATAGGATATTTACTCGGTAATTTTTTAATACGTCATTGAATTTTTGGTTACATTGCTGCGCTNAAAAATTTGACTTGAATCGCTGATTTATCTTGCCNGCAATCTCCTTCCAAAATGGTCGTTTGACATGTCCAATACGATAAAAACATTCATTGTCTATTTTTCGTAAGTCAATAAGCATACGCACCTCATCGTCATT
>QKYT01000260.1:0-30389 GCA_003550305.1 Glomus cerebriforme
CTAAATCAGGTGTCTGGCACAAAATTATGTTTCACAAAAAATTTAATGACGATAATAATTTTTTACGCGTATTAATTAATTATTTTCACTTGACAAATNACTGAAATGGAAGAAGTTAATAACTAGTTTTTTTGATCCAATTATAATATACAAGGCATAGTTTCTCATATAAAGTTATAAAAGAAGGTACATATCCTAGTAAATTATCATTAGTTTATACTCTTCCTNCTAATAAATATCGAATTCCTGATGATTATAACAACTGGGGCAGGAGTAAAAATCGGTGTACTGTTCAATNTTTCATTAATTATGATGATGGTAAACCAGTTTTTCAAATCTGGTTTGGNAAATGTTTTGAATATGAAGTTTTTTCATCCAAAAGTACTACAGATGCGACAAATTTATTTCACAAAGTTTTNATATAAAAAATACTTTAAATTTGTCTCTTTAATAATTTTTTACATAGAATAACTTTAAAATTCTTATCCTTTAAGCAATACACTTCACAAAAAGGAACCAAAACATCAGCCATTTATTTATTTNGCCTTCAACTTAAAAAGCAAGAGATAAAAGACATTGTGCATATGTCTTAAAGCAAGTTGATCAATGCAGCAATTCTACTCTTACAGAACGAGATACATATTGTATATTGGAAACATATGTTAATTGAATTTAATAAGAAAACACCAAAATTTTACAATTTGGAAGATGCACCAGTATTAGAAAATATACTCTATTCTGTCTTTATGCAATAGAATGCAATAGAATCTACCTGGCCCAATATCAATAGTAGATATAGATACTGAAAATAATACCTTAAGCCAAATCATCATTATACGATACAACTGTACTTTACCCTGGATTAAAATTATGATTCTTTATCGAATGTAATGTATCCATTTTGTCATGATCTGAGAAATTTAAAAGAACAAGTATTAGTTATTAATAATATAAAATGAATTTTTCAACTTCATTTTTCGTCTGATTGGAAATTTTTAGCAATTTGCTTAAGTTTTAATGTACTTATTACAGTAAAAATTTCCGCTCTTGGTGTACAATTATAAATCACAACAAGGAGTCCTATTAAAAGAATGGATGATTTACAAGAACATAAATAAGGTAGTTGAGAAGGACATTACAAAAACCAATTTTGATATGATATCTCTTGATTAATGGGTTCCTGATAAATTGCTACGAATTGCTGATCGACTGTGGAGTCTTTTAATAACAGAATTAATGAAACAGAATTCATTTAATGATATTGCATGAAAATTTATTTATTGATAAAATGAAAAAAAATTAAAATTAATTTTCAATTTTGGCAAGATTGGGGAATTTAAGACTTGGAAATACTTCTTTGATGGGAGATGATAAAAAAGTATTATAATTTTTTGACCTAACAAAAATTTTTTCAAGGAGACGTGCTACTGTAATATGAGATTTGTGAAACAAATTTTATGAGCTTTAAGATCCTACAACAAAAGCTGAAGATTTTAAAAATGATGTAAAAAATTGGCCTAGTACTTTATTTTTGACAGCATCTGAAGGTATTTCAAATACTCCAGAATTAAGAAATGCTTATATCAACCCGATAATATGACTCCATATATTCATGTGTTAGTTCATCATATTTCTGAATTTATGAAAATTCATCAGAAGAAAGCATTTTCTTGTATAATTTACCAATAATATTAAGGGTTATTTATCAAAATTTAATTTTTAGTAGCACGTTACACAAGATCAATTAATTAATATTCCGATGTATCATTTATTTCTTCATGGAAAACATTTTTTTATTCAGAGTTATTCAACAAAAATAATTCATTTATAAATTTTTGTAAAATGCATTATCAAGTCTAATAAACAATTTTTTAATTGATGAGAAAAAAATCGGTTAAGAAAAACTTAGCTCATTAACATTACCGTCATGGTGACTATTTATTTAATACTAAATTTTTGATTACCCTTTCGTTCTAATCTGTAAAACTTTTCACTTAGGCTGATAATTTTCATATTATATAACTAAATTGCATATCTCAACATTAGTTTTTTTTAACTAACAAATTAACAGTTAACTATTGATTAATATAATTCAAGATTTATATTTTAACCCTTACTAACTATACTTTTATTTTCTTATTTCTTATTAACGGATAGTCTCTATATCACTCTCTAAGCTACAAGTATCATCAACCATCAAATAATCTTTATTCCTTCACTACAAAATCTTTCAATTTTTTGAATTTATTATTGAAAGACAAATCCAACCAGCTAACACGTATTAAAGTACATTTAAAAGATCAAAAAAATTCTATTGAGGATCTTGTATTAGTATATAACATAAAGCATATTTTCATTGAATCATAGCCTGACTATAAATAAAAATAAATATGTCCTGCTTGTGAGATGACTGTTGAAATCATCTTTTTGTTGTTCCCATTCCAACACATGTTGTCCACGTTTGTATCTTGATTTGCGAGGTTTAGCTGCTCCAAAATAGGATTTTCATCATCAGATTCATCATTATAATGTACAACATACTGTATATACGTTGTTGTGATCATAAAATTTGACTCCCCATTCTTGCATTTCTAAAATACTGATTTGCTGAATCTCCACGAAACATACACCCTTTCTAGCTGCTGAATAATGTATATAATTCTTAAATACCACATAAAATTGACTTTTAGTGGCAGGAACCGAAACTGTTTGTTCTCCTAGTTATAATAATCATTGTTGTGAGCTTTGATTTTTATAAATTCTAAAGAAATATTATTTATACAATTTCGAATAATATTGTCCACAGAAGATTGTTATTATTTTTGAAATTATTTCAATTTCAGATTTCTTTTCTTTAGGAATCTTTTTAACTTTAATTATTTCCCATGATTCTGTTCTATTTATCTCTTTTATGCAATTAAAAAGAATTTGTATTTGTTAATTGAAAATTATATTAATAGCAACCATGCATTCTTTTATAATCGATCTATTTTGAGAAGGAGATTTGTCTCTATTTTGATTTCTCTTATCCAATGCTGTATTGTAATTTTATCTCCTTTTCGATTTACAATTTTTCCAATATTTGTTTGTTTTTGTTCCAAATATATTATCCATTCTTTTTGTTTAGTCTGTTTAGTTTCTGATAGATGATTTAATTTTATAAAATCTCATTCTTGAAATTTTTTGGTTTTTTAATATTTCCTTTGATAATTTTTTAAACCAACGTGGTTCAAATTTACTGAAGTTAAATTTTTTATCTGTCAATAATTTTGATCAAATTTTTGTTATTTCTGTCCAATTCATTCTTTTTCTAATATAGATCTTATATTGAATCTCCCAATCTGAAATTTGCAAAATTGAGTTAATAAGTTAACTATTTATTGCTAAATTTATGTTATCCAATTATCCAACGGTAAAATAAAGTTGTTCTTAATAATTCTAAAATTATCAAACATAAAGAAATAAAATTTTAATATAAATAATTTAATTTTAAGATTTTTATGTTTCAACTCAAAATATCCTTCATCTTAAGAAAAAATGATTGTATTAATAAATATTATAATAATCAAAGAAATTAATAAAAAATTTTTTTTTCAAACTTACTGAATTACTGTGGCTATAAGTGCTGCGGTTTACCCATCCTGAAAATTTTTGTGAGAATTTTTTATTAGCATTAACACATTGTTTCAATCTAAAAAATTAATTAATTATTTAATTAAACAATAAATAAATTAATAATAAAAAATCAAATTGTTAATGATTCACCACGTGGCTACAGTATATCGAACCAAATTCATTATTTTAAAATTTTTATTCAAATCTAAGGATCGAATCTAAAGAAAAATAATCAGATAAATAAAGGATAGATTAAATGAAAAAAATGACCAATATTTTAAAAAACATTATTTACCCATTTCAATTAATAAATATATTCAAATTTTCCTTTTGTAACTAAGGAAAAAAATGTTATGAAAATGAATCGTAGCGAAGTTGGTAACAAATTATGCTATAGTCAATAGTAATTATTCTTGGTGATTAGAAAATGACTGTAAAGTAGCATTAGATCATCCGGTCGAAACAATTCAAAATTTAAAATATTATTTTATTTATTATAAAATATTCATTAATACATTTAATAAAATAAAATTACTAAAAAAAAATAATAAAACCTAATATTACTACTCCATTTGTATATTTTCTTCTTATCCCTTCATTATTATCCTTTCTATTTTATTTCTATTGTTATTGTTTGTTTTTGTTGATTTTGTTCTTATATTTTGTTTTTTATATAATTATTCCCTTTATTTCTGCTACCTAATTACATCTTTTATTCCAAACGTTTTCCACAATTAAGTGACTGACCTCTTTTTTTTAAGCCAGTATACCTTCTTTTGTTTATATACATTTTTCATTCAAATTGTTCTTTCCATTTTGTCCCTTCTCTGACTTTGTCATATCCATTTTGGAATGTTCTTTGATTCCTAATCACGACCTGTTTCTTTTATTATTCTTTTAAAATCTAACAATTTGTTATATTTCTTCTCCTTTTAATCATTCACCAGATAGCAAACATTTTCGCTTATTAATACTTCTTTTAAGTTGTTATCTGTCTTTTTTTTTCATGTTTTTCATCCACCTTTCTCTTTATGCATTTTCTGTTTTCATGAACTCATCATCACTTGTTTTATATATTTATTATTTTTTTTTATTCTAATCTTTTTTAGGTTTAATTATCCATATTTCAACATGCTGAAATGGGTTAATTATTTTAAATATTTCTTCCTTCACTTTAATATGAAGGATCAGAACATCTCCGAGATCCAGATTATCTCAGAAATTCTACATCTTTTTCAATACTTGAAACTTTTCGTCCAGTTAACTTTTTTAAAGTTGTTGCATATTTCTTATTTTGTCTTGAAGTAGTATTCTTCTTTTTTCTTTTATCTTCTTTGCTGTTTGTTGATATCTCCCATTACTGATCTCATTATTCTTCAATATTGCTTCATAAATATAAATATTAGGAAAAGAAAAAGGGAATTCTAATCTAAACCAAACCGCAGATAGGAGATATTCGACTATCTAACCGGTCTTTCCTTGCCTGATACGAAGAAGACTTCTATATACAGTATAAGGAAGAGAAGAGGAAGTTTAAAGGAATTTAAAAAGAATTTAAACCAGCTCAGATAGGAGATACCTGGCTGGACCTTCCTTGCCTGATACGAGGAAGACCTCTATATACAGTATAAGGAAAGATAAAAGAAGGAATTTAAAGGGGTAGTTTATTTTTAAGAGATTATAGAGAGAAAATAAAATTATAGAGAGAAAAGAGTAGAGTTCAAAGGGAGAATCTAGTTTTTAAATTTAGAGAAAAAATTTTTTTTTTTAAAAAAATGGTAGGTATTTATAAATTTTTTTTTTTACATTTTNTAAAATTTACAAAGGATATGTCATAAGAACTTATTATGTATTTTTATTATTAATTATGTAATGTACTACTTAATTTATATTCATTTTTAATCATGGGCTAATAGGCTAGATAATGGTACACGTGAGTCACAATCCATATTTTTTACGCGTTGCACATTAGATCATAATTTCTTTTTTTGGTCTATAATTAGGTAATATTAGTATCATGTCACACAAAATATGAAATTTTATTAAGATATTTTATAAAAGTCAATCATATTTATCTATTAAAATGTTACTATTGATGCAACTGAGAAATTTTTTTTTTTTACAAAAAATAAATCATTGATACAACAAATATTTGTGTAATTTATTTATTATTAAAATTATTATTCTAAAAACAATATGATATCAATATTAAGGCTACTTTTGAAGTTTTATGAAAATTTGGGCGCTTGTAGATGACATCATTCACATCATATTAAATTGTTGATAATTGTGATGTCAAATTAGATTTGGTTATACAATTATTACATAATTATAGTTATTTTATATACGAATTTCCTTTTAAAGTTAGGTACAAATCTTGATATATTCATAAATTTGATTTTGATAAAATATTTACTTAATGGTATAAGATAAAAAAAAATCATGAGTCATATTTTTACTATGCCCAAAAGATAAAAAAAAGACCACATATTTCATCTATAATTTCCCTATGACTATTACAATATATAACTTAAAACAATTGTTTAACAAGCTAAAGCTCTAAAAGACGTTAAACAATCTTATTATTAAAACACAAAATTTTATTGCAATCTATACCATTGAAAATAAAATTATTTGTACCATTCAACTTTGACAATGTATTGTATGTCACTATTTAATATAAAGAAATGAGGGAACTATGGAAGGAAAGAATGAAGAATAGAAAATGAAGGAATGGATAAGAGAAAATATGATGGTGCAATATGAAAATAATATGGAAAAGAAAGGAAGAGATAAAGAAAAAGAATAGAGTGAATGTTTTCAAGAATAGAATGAGAAACAAAATAATGAAAGGTAAAATAATGAAGTTACAATATAAATTAAGAGGAAGGAAGGATTGGAAAAGAGAAAAGAGAAAAAGACCAATTTGAAGAAAAGAGCAATACAATTAAGGGTAACAATAGTGGAACATAATGGAATTAATAGGGAGGTGCAGAAATATAAATAAAAATTCGGATACAGAAAGAGAAAGGTAGAATGAAAGGAAATGAAAGAAAAAGACAAATAATAAGTCAAAAGAAGTATTAAGAAAAAAATTACTTGCTATCTGTGAATGATTAAAAGGACAACAAGAAATATAATAAATTGTTGGACTTTAATAAAAGAATAATGAAAAACAAGATACCAATAATAACAGATAAAGAAGAAACCAAGGAACATTTCCAAAGATGAAGACAAAGTCAAGATTGAAAGAACAATTTGAAGAAAAAATGCATATAAATAAAGAAATGTATAACTGGTTTAGAAAAAAAGATGTCAGTCATTTAATTGTAAAAAAAGTTGGGAATAAAAGATGTAATAGAGTGGCAGAAATAGAAAGGAATAATGCTATAAAAAAATAAAATACATATGAATAATCAACTAATAATAGAAGAAAAAAATATAACAAAATAATACAAATGGAATAATAAATAGTAATATTAGATTTCTTATTTTTTAGTAATTTTATTTTATTAAATGTATTTTTTTAAATTTTGTTAATTGGATAATCTAATAGAAAACCTGTAATCATTTTCTAATCACCAAAATGATTCTGTCAAATATAGCATAATTTATTTAATATTGGTATTCACAAATATAATCACAAATTAATAGGCCACACTATTTTGAAAATAGTAAAATTAAAACTGTAAAATTTGTAACCTGTTTATGAGTCTGTGAATTGTGTCAATAAATTGTGACATGGTTTATTTGGTTAGCTAATATAAAGTTAAAAGGACTATCTTGATAATGTAAAAGAATTGTATTGAAGAGAACCAGGTGTCAAATTAAAATATATTCAGGAATGTTAGTCAATGCAACTAAACTTGGGTGCCGAAACCTATCTATGCCGAAACATATTTGGGATTCGGCATATGCCGAAATGCTGATTCAGAAATTTGCTGAAATCTCAAATCCCAAAACCCAAATTGATGCCAAAATCACAAACTGATGCTGAAATCCCAAACCGATGCCGAAATCCCAAATTGATGCCGGAATCCCAAACAGTTTCCGAAATCCAAAAATCCTAAGTTTTGGTCATGGAGCAACTAGTTTCAATATCCGAGATGGCGCAAATTGAAATCTACAAAAAAAGGAAGAGAAACGTTAGCAAACGTTTCCAAAAGTTAACTTTGAAGAACCTTTAAAGAAAATTCATACCCTGCGACTTAAATATCAAGAGAGCCGAAATCAACAAAAAAAGAAAGGAAGCCATTAGCAAACTTCTCCTGAATAAAACTGCGAAAAAAAATCCATACTCGCATCTAGAATAGTCCAAAGAAGGCGGAAATTACAAAAAAAATAAGGAAACGTTAGCAAATGTTTCCAAAAGCTAACTTCGAAGAACCTTTAAGGAAAACTCATACCCTGCGACCTAAATATCAAGAGAGCTGACCATACCCGCCCATACCCGCATCTAGAATAGTCCAAAGAAGCCAGAATCTATAAAAAAAAAGAAGGGAAATGTTAGCAAATGGTTCCTAAAGTTAATTCTGAAGAAATATTTAAAGAAAATATATACCCGCGTCTTAATATTCAGAGAAGCTGAAAACTACAAAAAACAATGAAAGGAACATTAATAAATAGTTCCTAAAGCTAATTTCGAAGAAATCACAGAAGAAAATCTATACTTATGTTTGGAATGGTCCAGGGAANCAGGAATCTACACGAAAGAATAAATGAAAATGAAACATTAGTAACATTTCATAAAAGAATGCAGAAGTCTGAAGAATTCTCTTACTGAAATTTCCTAGTTCCTTGTCTTCAAAGAATCCGTTCTTAAACTATGTTAGATTTTTTTTTAATTTCGTTTTTTAAATAAAAATTTTTTACCCATTTATTTTTAAAAGCTTTTCAGATCGGAAACGGGCTAGATTTAAAAAGGAATAGTCTAAAAATCAATCAGGTAATAAGTTGATTTATACATTTATAATGAAATTGTGAAACTTTATCTGTTATACTATCTTTATTACATAATGTATATATCAAAATTCATTATTACAAAAATATTATAACGAACATCTATCAAACATTTTTGCTAATTCTTCTGGATTATAGTTATCTTCATTATCAAATTCTTCTACAGCAGGTATACAGTATTACTTCGCATGTTCTATATTAAAAATAAAAATAAAATAAAAATTTGAATATTTATAAAAAAAACTCTTTCTTATAAACTGTTAAAATCTATAAAATCTGCAGTAAACTAAATGGATAACAATACAAAATTTTTCTTTGCTCAAACAACATGAGTATAAATAGCAACAGTTTTATGAGAACACTTTATAGTTCCAAAAAATACATAACATCACAACTGAAACAACCAAAAAATCTAACATAGAGATAGAAAAAGACATTATCGAGGACACTTATAATTCCAACAACATGGACTTAGACAATAATGATAACTCCTTCCAAATGACTTCAACTCCTACACAAAATAATACCATCAACGTAACAAATAAAATAACGGAAATTATAAACAATATAATAAAGACCCCACACTCCACTAAATAACTCAATACATACATCCGCAGCAACAATCTTTTCCATAACTGTCAGGAAAATACAGTAACTTAATGATAAATTTGCAATTTAAAATTGTGCTGTTACTAAATTTTTATTCCATAACTAAATCAAAATTTTTGATAAGTATATTTCGTCACTTTCATCCTTTCATCTTCACAAAATAATATTAAACTAATTATTCTAATTGTTAACTAGTAATGGAATTATTGGATGAAAGTAGTATTGTATATTTGACAAACTCAATTAAAATTCTTTGCCTGTCTATCAAACAGTACATCAAGTTTGAACTTGTGTAATTATTCTGTCAGAATCATGATGCAAATTTGTTTATACTGTATGGTTGTATTTAAATAATAATGTCAGAAAAGAAGTCTTTGTATGAAAAAAAAAATACTTAAAAATTCTATAATAATACAAAGTCAAATTTTCTTTGATCCATATAAATTATTATAATAGAATAAATAAAGTTATATATAATTTAAATTGTACATAATTGTTAATTTTCAATTGAGAAATATCAATTTTCTGAGTTTCTATCAAACGAAATAAAATTTTTTAATTTTTTTAAATAAATAAAATTTATTACTTTTATAGTATTCCATACTTAATAATCATTTCAAGTAATAAATAACTTCAGAAAGTGTTTCATATAATAAACTGATAGAATGTACATTCATAAAGCTCTATTTATGCAAGACTTGTTATTCAATATAACACTGTGCATTTACTTTCCTGTCCTCATGATATTCTTATAATTTTTGATGAAATAAAGGTCAGAAAAAATAATAAAATCAGGTTCATTTAATGTAAAATTAATTCTTGTTCCCTTTTTAGTCACTTTTATAAAAAATCTCATTTGGTGGATTAAGATTACTATTATTATATCGCAAACTGATGCATTACTTAAAAATTATTTTTTTCAATTCGATTTATGATCAAAATAACTTATTTGTATAACTTTCATTTGATATATTCTTATTGGTTTTTATTCATTTTAGTAAATAATTAAAGTACATAAATTATAAAAAAAAAATTTTTTTAAATTGTAAAAACTGGTGAAATTATATCTTCTATTAAATAATAAACTAAAAATTAATATTATAATTATTCTGAATGTCTTCTATCTAAAGTAATACCTATTTGTATTTATTTATCATATATCTATTTCTAATTGATCAATTTTGGTTTTTTGTTGTTATACCCATTTCTTTGTTGTCCTTTATTCCACCCATATGCCCAGTTTTTCATATAATGTTCTATTTATCTTACACCATATGATTTTGACTATTTGCTTATTATCAATTACCCCTATATTTGTTTACTTTAATTTATTATTATTTTTCCCTTTTGCTCATAATTCAAATTTTTCTGGATTCACTTTAGACTTTGATATAAACTCTTAAAGTTGTAAAATTTCCTGTTCTGAATCTTCTTTTATGTTTGTTTCATCAATTTATTGTATGTTGGCTCATTCTTTTGCTATGCCTTTCCATATGGTGGTGCCTTCCATCAATTCCTTTAAGTTTCAGCCTTGTGACCATACTCCCCCCTGGAAACCAAACACTTCAGTTTCCTTCTTCTTTCAATTCACATAGTATTCTATTTAAATTTCTACAGGATTGGTTGTAAAGGAGCAATTTTTAATGGTGAAGAAACAGTAGATAAACTTCATCCAATCCACCTTCTCTACAGTAAATTCTTCAGTAATTTTGTCATTCATCATTATGTTATTTGTTTTGCTATTATTAAAAATGTTCATCATTGTCATATTATCATTTCTTTTTGGTGTCTTTTTCATCATTTGTTTCTACCTGAGTTATAAAGCTTTGTTTATGTCCATAAATTGAATTAAAGTTTCTCTTTTAAAATAATTAAATCATTTTCTCCAAATCTGGGTGTTTGTATTACATGAGCTCATAAATAAAGTAGACAATAAGTATATAAAGAAAAGAAAAAGAAATTCTAGTCTAAACCAAACCAGCCAGATCTGACCAGTCTTTCCTTGCCTGATATGAAGAAGACCTCATATACAGTATAAGGAAGAGAAGAGGAAGTTTAAAGGAATTTTTTAAAAAAAAATACCAAACCCGCCAGATAGAAGATAAAAGATACTCAACTAACTGACTGGTATTACTGGTTTCCTTGCCTGATAGAGGAAGACCTCGTATACAGTATAAGGAAGATAATAAAGTTTATTAAAGGGAATAGTTGGTTGTTAAAAAAGATAAAAAGAAAATAAACTTTGAATCCATCTTGCTGATAATGTATTTTTATTAAAATAAGGTGAATGAGTTCTAAGGATATTTTAATATATTTAACATGATAATTAAAAAAATAATATTGGAATTTTAGTGGTATTTATATATTTAAAAATAATAAGAATGTAAAAATGAGTCAAAATTAATAATATTACAAACTTACAATAATAAATTAGTTAATATTAATAATCAATGATTTATTACATAATTTTTTATTTATTTACATGCATCACATTCATCACATGCCATAACTTTAATCATATTATAATATCATTACTATATTTTTAATTAGTAATATGATAAATTATGCATGATCAAATAATTCATCATTCAATAAAGCAAACATTATGAGTCATTAACAAACTATAGATGTGATGATCGGCATTTTGCGTGATGTGACTTATTATGCTTAACTTATTATTGTATTATTTGTAGTTTTGACTCATTTTATATATTCTTAATATTTTCTTTTATTTATTTTATTTTATTTTTATTTGAGACGAAAATTGCGCTACAAAAATGACTATTTAACAAAATAGGAAATAATTCATAGCTGAGCCCCCCCAATGGATGAACTGCCTACGACTAGAAGAAAAAAAAGAGATAGGCAAAGCCACTCAAAGTCAAGAAGAAAAATAAAAATTATCAACCATTAAACGATTTACAGATGAGTACAAATGAAAATCTATATTAAAGACGTTATAAAATTATTAAAAGAATCAATAGAAAAAAAGCTATATTTGCTTAATCTATCCGCTTGTTCTTTCAGTTAAAATAACTGCCTCAAATAGAGATCTTGGATCTATGAAATTCTTTAATATAGTAACCCACCCGACCTGCTTTTCACATTTGTAATCTAAAGTTGGAAATTGATTTTTCAACTTTTTTTTTAATTTGATTATTAAATTTTTTAATATTATTGAAAGTAAATTCTTTATATTTGTTACAATCAGATTTTTTTTTTTTTACTAAACTATTTGACAGCTAACGCAAAATTTTACTTACATAGTTAATCTGTCAAATTACAAAAATTTTTCTTGCCCTTTCCCACTATGGATAATTGTTTTTGGCCATGTTTTAAAGAAATAATAATTATCGAATTTGTATTTTAAAAGTTCGGAAAACGGTTGTGTTGCACAAACGGATCAACCCAATCGGAATAAACTTAAGTCAGATATCCGATTTATAAAAATTATCAAGTAAAAAAAACAAAAAAAAAATCAATAGGTTAATTAATAATCACGCCACTTACCATTCTAAAAAAAAATATGGTATCACGCATTTCATATTACACAATTTAATTTATTTATACAGGAGAGTAATCTAAACCTCTACAGATCGTCATGAATTTTTTTAGTATATAGAATATAGATATAGATATAGATATGATGATGATTAGCATTAACTTGAGTTTTAATAACTATTACATAAAACAAAGCTAGTTTCGCTTGAAATTTTGTACATATTGACACAATCAATTCATTGTATATATCATGAGTTCTAAGGAGTTTACACAAAAAAATATAAAAATGGTTTTGCAAATTCTTTTATAGTAATGTTTCGTTCTTGTACTACTCTGATTATGAAAATGATCTACTTCGTACTAAATATCGATTTATGGTTACTGCGTAGAATCAATTCCTTTAAATGGGTCAAAAATATACTGCAATCCTTTTTCAATACTTAATATTTTTATTTTAACTAAAATACAGCATGCCTGAAACTCACTTCTTTGAACAACAAGATGGCTCCAAAATTGCGTACAAGATTTTTGAATCACATGAGTCGAAAAATATGAAAAATGAGCCTCCCCTCGTGTTTATCATCGGATTGTAAATATTTGTTATTTTTTAGATATTATTCTATTTTAAAATAATTTATCATCGAAATACTGTATGTTAAGGTGGTCTCCTAAAGAATTTTTCATGGGATTGGAAGAAGGTTAAGTATGAATATCTTTATTTTTGGGCATAAAGGGAAGGTTTTAAATTACTTATGATAAACCACCGGATTTATAAGTCAATATAAGATTTATTATTTATTGATTTATTTATAATGATTAGATTTAGCAAAAAATCGAAAAGGTTTGTTACATGCTATTTTTCATTCTTCTTTATTTTTTACAAATTCTTGACTCAAATCAAAATTATTTATTCACCAGTAATCCTACTTGATAATCGTGGAATAGGAGAATCAAGTGTTATTTCTTCCGATGATCCGATCTCGATTGATTTGATGGCTCAAGATATAATCGCACTGGTCAAGCATCTTGGAATTAAACGATTCAATTTGTTGGGATGGTCTATGGGCGGTAATGTTCAAAATCTGAATATTTAATGTCCTTTTTTGATTCAAGATTATTAATTCCTGTAATCCTGTATTTATAATAGGTCTTATCGCAACTTTCATTGCTTTGGATGTACCATCAGATCTTAAGCTGGAGAAATTAGTTCTTATTGCATGGTATATTCGTTATTTTTTGATTAGTTTAAAAATCAATTATTAACTTACATTTTTCGTCCTTAATAAAGTACAGTTCAACCCATAGTAAATCCTTCATTTGAAACTCTTTATAACTTACCAGAGTTTGATTTCCCCAAAAGTATCCAGGAACAAAGGGATGCGATCCCGAAAAAATTTGAAAAGAATTGTGTTGATTACTTACTTGAACATCCAGACAAGTTTGATAAATTTGCAGAGATTATGTTTAACACTCGTCGCCCATTTGAGATTTTCAGTTTGTATATTTTGATCAAGCTTTATGCGCTTAGGTTCATCTCGAGAATTGAAAATGACAAATTGATTTATTCGTAGAACGACAATGGGAGGCTATTAAAATTGCTAATAATGGAAATTTTGTTTCGAAATTATCAACAATCAAAGTTCCCACTTTGCTAATTCATGGTGAAGCTGATGAATCAGTTTCTATTGAGGATAGTGAATTGCTTGATCGCGAAATTCCTAATACCAAATTCTTAAGGATTCCCAAAGCTGGCCATATGTAAGTAATTTTGAAATTTTTTTTCAAAAACCCCTACAAATTATTCACGTTATTTGAAATCTAAAAGGGTCGGGCTAATGTGGAATGAATTTGCTGACTTCATTGATAACTTTTTGCATGACGATGCTATCTAAAATTACCAATTTAAATTTTAAAAGTTTTATATATTAAAAGTAGTTCTAAAATACGTTTCGGAAATAAAGTCTTTATTTGCAGAGAAAATACAAATAGAAGTATATAAATAAACTGTACTGTACGGTCAGCTGAACTGTACTGTACAATTTTCAATTTAAAAATTCGTATAGTACCGTATAGTTCAGCGTGTATATATATAAGCATTGTACTGTACTGTAATGTACGAACTTTTTCATTTAAAATCGTACAGTACAGTTTTAGAAATGATATTGATCACATGATTTTTTAAGTATTAAAGATAGATTTATTTGTATACTTTAAAATATTAAAAAATAAACAGATTTTAAACAATAAATCATAATGAATTTTATTTTAATTTTAACAATTGTAAAAACCAATGTCAGAATTAATAATTACATTCTATCAACTATTAAATGTTAACCGGCATTATCAAAAAAAACGCGTTTAATATTATTACAAAAAAAAATACATAACTTTACAATCTTTCAAGCTAGACCCACGAAAATTAATATGCAAGTATTTCCATACCTGCTGAACAACTTTACTTAAGCTTCCTTTGTTTGTTTTCTTTAACCAAAGTGTTCAAATTACGCCTTGAAAGCAAAAACAAAACGCGTTTTAGTATTATTACAAAAAATTCAATAATTCCAAGAGTTCTGATTGGTCGATATTATTTCTCATTTTTGATTGGCTTAATTTCATTGTGACATTTTTTTTATACCGGTGCCCTTTTTTTTCTCTTTTAAAATTGTTTCTTTTTATTTTTATTATTTTATTGGGATTTTATTACCTTTGATCTATATAAATTTGATCCCATTTTCTTGTTATTATCACATAATAAATACAAAAAATCAATTATGTTTTATGCTGCTTTTCATATATTCTGTTTCATTATATCAATACTACCAGGTATTAATTCTATTTTTGATATAAATGAAGAAATTGAGAATCTTGATAAGTACTTCATATTATTAAATCAGTATAAAATCATTTAAAAACAACTGTAATACATGAATATCATTTTCTAGCTGCTAATTCTAATTCACACTCACTTCTGAAGATTAGTTAATTCCATTATATAAATTTTAACTTCTCATTCCCTTAAAGCATTTTCCCATTTTTCTAGGGCCAGATCTCTTTAAGTCATTAAAATTTAAAGTAATTTCCTTATTATCCTCATTATTATCATCCTCAGAGTCAGAATTAATTGTAATAACTTTTGTGCATGTTTACGTTTGATAGGAATAATATTTGATTTTTTAATTTGTGTATTAGCNAATATATAAATAAATTAAATAATTAGAACTATATTCAATAAATGGTATTTCGACACAAAAAATTTTTTCGCTTATTATCAGATCATTAGATAATTTTATCATACATATACACATTAGTAGTTTTACAACTTATACTNAGTTGTAAATCATTTCACATGATTATACAAAACTCATTTGGTTAATCTACTCTATAATGTTGCTAGCGAAACTGTTTTGTGATTGGCAAAACGTTTCACCTTTTAAGGCCAAATTCTGAAACTTGGTCCATACCTCTGAAACTTGCCCAAACTTCTGTAACCTCTGAAACTCTAAGTTTTAAATTATTTAGTGTCTGAAACTTCCCAAACCTAATTTTAATTTTTTATAACATTATAATAATAAAAATTTAAAGATTTATTTATTACTTTACAATATTATATTATTATACATTATTATAAAATTTATTACTTTTATTTTCTGGTTTATCAACATTTTGAATTTTAACATAATTTTCTTCTATANTATTATNACTACCCTCAATAATATTATCCAAACTTTTCTACACTCTATAGCATAAGTTTCTNANACAAAAGAAACAAATGCACATTAAAAATACTGAATACTGTGCACATTACAGTATATTTCTTTTTTAATTATGAGGGTTATGGAGGTTATGGAGGGTTACAGAAGTTTTGGAGGTTTCAGAAGTTTCAGATTTTATAGTTATGGTGAAACTAGTTTCACCCAGTTTCAAAAGTTTCACCTACAGGTAGGTTTTGGTTTCGCCTGCAACATTACTACTCTACATTCAATAATAATTGCTTGCTTATTTTAATTGTGATATTAATCTAATAAAATGGAATATAAATTTATGTATTATTAAAATAAATTATAAAATCATGTAACATAAAAAAAAGAATGTCAAAAAGCTTGTGTCACATTGGTTGACCTTTTAAAAAATAGTTTGAATTTTCCAAATTTTTTTGATGATCATACTAACCCAAAGTTCAGTTTATGGTTTAATCTTTTCTAGCATTTTTATAGCTTATTGCTTATAGCTTATTTTATGCTTTATGTTAGCAATCAGCTTTTTANGGAATAATGATTACTAATTATAAAATAATTAGTTTCCTTTTTGTGGTTAGATTGGAAGATTGAGAGGCTTTATTTTGAAAAAAAAAACCCCTTAAAAAAAAAGAAAATTTTATAAAAAGTAACTTTAAAACCTAGAAGACTAGAATAACTTACAAGTTACTTGGAATAGGAAAAGCTTGAGCATTTTAAAAAGGAAACAATACATTTAATTATTATACACCATAAAGAAGGAACCTTCCCATTATAAATATGAACATTTAGGTAAAGAATTCTGCCCTTCTAAGCTTTGGTAAAAGAAACAATATTCAGTTCTTTTGATTATTAAAAAAAAATATGAATAATTAATTAATTATTATATCAAAATTTTTTTTTAGATTCAGCTCTTCTTGAAGGAATCGTTAATAAATATAATAGGTGAGTATGATTTTTGCTCTTTTAATTAATATAAAGTTTATTTTTTAAAATACTTTATTTTATTTGTTTTTATTTTTAGGTTAGTTTCTTCTTTTCAGAATGGACAGATTTTATAAGTTTGGCTTCTCTCTTCACAATAGATAAATGGATCATTAATACACAATAGGTGGGCATGTTGTAGCCCTGTTGTAGCCCAAATGTAACCATGTCCCGAATCTGACTTGGGATATCCCAAATCAAACTTGGGATAATCCTATGTCCGAAATTTAACCATATCCCAAACAAAACTAGTAAATTTTAAATGTTTAAGACGTCTCAAACTACCATTTAAGACTGGGTTAGTTTGGGACATGGTCAAGTTTCGGATATAAGGTTGTCCCAAGTTTGATTTGGGACATGGTAGTGTTTGGGCTACAACAGTCCAAACGTGATTTTGTTCCGAACATGATTTGGGATATTCCCAAATTGAAATTTGATTTCATACTTTCCAAATCAGAATTATCAATTTGGAATATCCATGTCCGAAATGAAATTGTATCCTATACCCGACTTGGGATATCCCAAATCAGATCTGGAGCATGGTCAGGTTTGGTATACCCAATGTCCTAAATTCAACCATATTCCAAATCCATCTGAGTAAATTTGGAACAAGTTTAGGTTTGGAACATGTAATGTTAAACCTGACTATAATCTAGATGGATTTGGGATATGATTAGATTTGGGTATCATATGTCCTAAACCTGACNATNATCCAAATTTACCTAGATGAATTTGGGATATTCCAAATCTGAACTGGAACATAGTCAAGTTTGAGTATCCAATATTGAGTATTTCAAATCTTCAAATTAACATACTAGACATGCTCCAAATATGACCATGTTTTTAATTTCTGGAATATNGTCAGGTTTGGGACANATGATACCAAACCTAACTATGTNCCAAACTAANATATAAATATTTAGAACATGGTCAGGTTTGGGGTATTATGTCCAGAACCTGACCATGATTCAAACCTGTCTATGTTAATTTGAAACATGGTTGAGTTTAGAGTATCAGGTATACCAAACTTGGACATATCNCAGATCTAATTTGGGATATCCCAAGTTGGATTTGGAACATGATTACAATTTCAGACATGAGGTATCCCAAATCGATAATTCTAATTTGGGAGATACGAAATCAAAATTTTGATTTGGGAATATCCCAAATCATGTTCNGAACAAAATCATGTTTGGGCTACAACAGGTATATTTTTTGGTTTTCTAATAATATAAACTTTATTTTTATATTAAGTAATTTATTAATATTTTTTCGCTTTATTTTTTTTAGGTTTGGCTTCTATCTAGGAAATGGTTAAACAGATCATGAGTTCTAGAATTAATAATTTTGGATTATAGGTGGGAATTTTATTCTTCTCACTTATATAAAGTTTATTTTTATATTAAATTAAACAATAAATATTTTTTTTTTTTACTTTTTTTATAAGCTTGACTCTTACTTCAGAATGATGATAATAAACAATAACAGATTGGTATTTTTAATTCTAATAATTAATATAAATTTGTTTTTATTGATTAAATAATTTATTTTTTACTTTTTTTATAACTTTGGCCCCTCACTTTGAGATGCAGATGTGTGAGCAGATTATTAATAAAGATGAATGCACAAGTGTATTAGTAGATTGTGGATAATTAAGATTTTAGGTAGAATTATTTATACATTTAATTAATATTATTTTTTAATTATCAAATCAAAATCAATGATAATATTCCTTATACTTTCAATGAGAATAACAAAAAAATGTTTAAATAATAAAATATTTGTATTTAATAGTTATATGTATACATTTAGAAAAATAGCAAAATAAAGAATTTTTAAACAATATGAAATTATTTAAGGGTTAGCGTATATAGCAACCTATTTTGTTATGTTAAAAAATAAGTGGTTATCATTTTAGTAATTTCTTTAGGTAATAGAAAAAAAATGAATTTGAAATAGTATAAACTGCTGTTGTTGATTTTGTTAATTTAATTTATTTATGTAGTGAAAATTAATTGCTAAAATTTAGTTTGCAAATAAATTATTATCTTAAGGATTAATATTAAGTTTAGTGAAATCAATAGTTTCTATAGATTTTATAAAATAAAAAAATAACAAATTAATAATACATTATTTTGAAACAAAGTCAAATAATAAATAGTATTAATTACCTGTATAAACCTCATCTGCTTTTTTTGGTTTTTTCTCATCATCTACATTTTTTGGTTTGGGTAAATTATTGAAATTCAATAATCTACTTGTATAAATAGCTTGAGTATGTGTAGTATACATAAGTTTACTATTATCTGATTTTGTAAATGATACTTGTTTTTTATTAATTTTATCTGCTTCAACACTTTGCTTATAAATTTCTCTATTTATTTATTATAATAATGGATATTCCCATACCATTGATTAAATTTTTCTTTTAAATAATTTGCAGTTGGTCTTTTTGATGGATCAGCATCTACACATTATTTAAATATATCAACTATTAATTGAGGGACTTTAATATTAAAACTTGGTCTAAGTCCCTAGCAGATTTTTATTGCTAAAAACTCTTCATGAGCCATATTATGATAAGGTGGTAATCCATTAATTACTTCATATATAATAATTCCAAAACTATATTTACGATCTGTTATCAGCTCCTCTGTACACGACTCAGTCAGGAATATTACACACTCACTTAACATTTCTTTCCAAATTTTGGATAGATTTATCTCCATTTTCATAAAGAATTTTTACGACCAAATTTGGATACCACGATATACGCTTGTCAAAGAGTGGGAATCTAAACAGAGTTTGATTTCCAATTTAAGAAACACGAATTCACCTCCCACTCCACCCGCTGACACTAAATACAACAAGAAAATAGCTTATTTCTATAACAACACTCCTTACGACGAGTTCAAACACCAAGTATTGGACAAATCGACCAGACTCCAACAAGCTGCTATACAAGGGTTCAAAACAGTTCAGGACTTTGTCAACAAGGGAGTTGCTCACAACGAATTCTTCTTCAAAAAGATCCATCATTTATCAGAGAAAATTCAAAGCATGCATTGTAAAGAGACATTGCAGTTCTTGGGCCTCATTAAGGATTCGAAGAGTAATACTAATAGTATTAATATAGACAGTTCTCATAATTTTAATTGTAGTTTAGTGGAAAAAAATTGGTTAATTAGACAAGTAGATAGTATTAATCTAAATAATTACAATGGTACAGGGTCAGCAGATTTGAGGTAGAGCGTAAGGGCCACTCGTGCTAAGGGAAATTTGTTTCAATTTCCACCCTTATAAACTGATAATCTGGCGCGACAAGTTACATTTTTCTTTTAGAGGGTGTATATGTAATTTATAGAATGTATTCGTCTTTTTTGACATCATATACAATAAATACGTTTAACTTGTCTTAAAAAAAAAAAAAAAAAATCCAAAACTATAAATATCACTTTCTTTATGTATATTGTTTTCCTCTTAAAACTTCTGGTGCTACATATGTCAATACTCCATATACTTTTTTGTTGTCTGATTTTTCATTTGCTGGTTTACATAATCCTAAATCAGTAATTTTAGCATAAGCGGTATTTAATATATTACTACTATGAAAATCCTGATGAGTTAATCCCTCTTCATGAATATCCCTAAGATCATGTGCAATATCTTCTAAAATTTTAAATTTGTTCTCCCAGCTCAATGAATTGAAATCTTTACTTAACTTTATCTTAAATTACCATTATTTGCATATTCCATTACTATCATAAAATTACTGGTTTTAGGATCTTTAGTAATGCCAAACATTTTAATAATGTAAATATAACCATTCATTTTCAAGTGTAAATTTATCTAACAATAATATAAAGTAAAAATTAGTTCCATTTGATGCATTGATTAACATTATGCATTAAAAAACATTACTTCTTTTAAAAATTCCAATGTTATATTTTCTGAATTATTTAAACTTTTTAATGCAACATCTATATTATGCAGTTGATAAGAATTATCCTTCCATTCTGCTTTATATATTGTTCCAAAACCTTCCTTTGTAATATATTCAATATTTTCAAATTTATCATATTCAATCCATTCTATTTTTTCCAAAAATGTTTTGTGTTGTTATGTCTAATCATTCTCTTGATTCCTTTGTCTTAACTTTTTATTCTTTAGGTTCAAAATGAAAAATTAATTAAGTTTATGATGATAGAAGTACAGTAATAATATTTTTAGTTTATTGAATATCAGTTCGCTCTTTAATTGGTAAATGGTATAGTATATTTGAGGTAAAAGATATTTTATTATTCAATTGAAGTTACAAGAACTAAAGAGAACTTGAAAAATTCTCGATATTTATACAAAAATAAAATATAATAAAAAGATATTAACTATCATAAATATAACTAATATAATAAATATAATAAAGATAATAAAGAAAATAAATATCTTAACTATCCTAACTATCTTAAATATCACTAAGATCATTACTATCATTAAGATCACTGTGATCATGAAAATCATAATCATAGAGTGGCACAGTACAGCACAGTAAATTGGTGCAGTAGAGTTTCATATTAACAGCATTAAGTTGAGATTCTTGGATAATTTTATCAACTTCAGAATTTCCACTACTCCAATTTTGGAAATTTTATTGAAAACAATTAGCACAATAATAGTCACCAGTATTAGGTTATTTGCATTTCCAACATAAACCATATTTTTTATAACATCCTTTTAATTCTTCATTTATTATTAATTTACCAATTATCAATTTTTGTTCTTCAATGAACTTCCAACTTCAAAGGGAAAAATCTTTTATTTGTTCAAATACATCATCACTGAGGTATTCTTACTCCATAATGTTACAATATTAGTATATTTGACAGGAAAGTTAGGTAATACAAATGATTCTGAGATTTTTTAATGTTATTAGAATTTTCAAAGTATCAAATATTTAAAAATTAAAAATGTGAACTGAGAATTTTTTTTTCATTTATACCGACGAATAATTTTTTTTAACCTCTGTTACAATAACTTTCAAAATCAGAAGGATTTACATGTAGTATGCATAATAAAAATAAAAATAATAATCGTTTTGGCATTTAGACATGTAGATCAAAATGTTATTTTTAAACACATGCATATTTTTTATTTTTTAGTTATTAAATAAATATGGATATTTTGCAGACGTAAAATGTAAGAATAAGGAAGGTAATGTAGGTATCGTAGTAACGCATATTTATATGACAACATGATATTTACATTTTTTTTGTGTAATGTAAGAAGAGATAAATTGAAGTTGACATCACTGGGAGGGTGGTGAGGGGACATTTTGGCAAGCATTTTGTAATGCATTGAAAAATACAAATAGAGGTCCAAATGGTTAAAGACAAATTCTTTCAATTATTGCTACAAAATTTACCTATCATGAACTCAGATCAAAATTAGGGGTTGCTGTACTGTTAGTGTATATTACTATTACAATACATACTATCAAAAATAATTAAACTAATAAAAAAAATAATCTTACAGGTGGCTGCAAATACAGTATCAAGAGCACCAATATATATGTATTAATAGACCAGGTGCATCACAAGCACAAAAACCTATTGTTACCAAAGACAAATTAGAACAGGAAAAAAAAGAAAATTTAGAACAATTCTTTTCTGACAAAGCTAATAATGTAATAATGAGTTCATATAAAACAGATGCTATTACACAAGAATTAGTTCATTATCTCAAAAATATAAAACAAGAATTGTGGGAAAAGTTTCATGAAAAATATCTAAATGGAGTAATAAAACAACTTTTATAAGCATTTGCAGGGTAATAAATATATTTATCATGAGAATCTTGGTAGTTTGTGTTCAATATGCAACACATATGGCTATGAAACATTTGATGAACTTATCAAACTCATTCAAAATCATGTTAGTAATCTTCATATTCAGGTAATATTTCTGATGGCAATGGCACAACAGCACATAATCAATGTATAAATCATTACCTTCTTTTTGCTTTTGGTACATGTAATGAACAACATACTCACACATATTCAGATTATGATGCACTTTTTCAATTCTTCATTGATATTGAAAACAATACTCCAAACAATATTTACAAGAAAATTTATGAATTACGAAATCAAATTTTCCACTATTTGAGTCATCAGACATGAAAGGTATTTCTAAATTCTCAATTTAATGTGAATTTATTAGATTTATATGAAAAAGAAGCTATAATAATAATTAATTATAAGATGAAAATTTTACCTAAAAGCACAAGAGAAACAAAAAGTACTTTTTTGGGAAAAAAGGTTGGGTTTTGCATTCAATTCTTGTCTATACGTGAAAATCTGAAATTCATCAATTGGACATTCAAGTATTTGATCACTGGTCGTCCAATACATGCCAAGATGCATGGTTTACAGCTTCTTCACTACATGCAGTTATTGAATCACTTGAAGTCAAACTAGATTATCGAATCATTGGTTACAGATTTCTCATGCAATAAATCATTATGTTCAATTAGGATTGATATCAATGAAGGTGTGGATATAGAAAATGCTATTCAAGGGATTTGTGGTACTTCAGTAGCACATTTAGAACCAGAATGGAAAAGAGTTATATATGAGATTACAATTTTGAAGTTATGTAATATTACAACAATTACTATGATTTGTAGAATCAGGATGAAAAAAGAAAAATTCAATACCAGGAAATTCCAATTGGTATGAGTGGTTCTGGCCAACAGAAGGTAAATATGCAGGATTTATTCAGGCTTGTGCAATGCCTAGTATTGGAATGTGAAAAAATTTTGAGCCAGCTAAAATAGCACAATTTGAAAAAAAAACCTCTTGAAAAACATAATTCGCAAGTTTCAGATCACTTAATTCCAACTTTCAATTGGAACATGCCACTACCTCATAAATTAAGTATGTAATAAATTAACCTAAAATTGATCTTTTTTTGCAATTTTTTTTACATGATTTTTTTTTTATATTAGAAATCAATACAAATCGTCTCACTTTTGAAGAATTGAAGAAACAATTGAAGGAATATGGCATTGACACAGATATAAGCAATAATAGAGTTGTATTAGCAGAAATTTTACAAAATAAATTAAATGATGAATATCACAACAAAATATGGGTAAATCATTTTTTACTATAAAATTATGATTATATTATCTTAAACCTAATTTTCTTTTTTCTAAATGAATAATAGACATGTTAATACTGAAATTATTGATACTGATTTGGGTTCAAAGCAAGTTTTGAATCATACATTGGATTTTGCATTATCAAGTAGATGGGCCTTAAAAGAAAATCAGAAATTCGGTAAAGAAGAAGTAGGTAAACGAATAAGTAAAAACGTTATTCCATACCTTGAGGCATATTTCTTGGCTGGAGATATACATAATGAACTAAAAGGATTAGTAGAAAAGGAGTTTTAGAAGAAGAGGAAATTTCAAAAATTTCTACAATTAGTAATTGGATTGCTCAATATGCACAAACTCACTGTAAATTGAAAGCCCAACAAGCTTTAGCACTGCTTTAGGCACTAGTTAACAGACCTTAGAAAACAAAGAATTTGATAAACAAATAAAATTTTGTAAATTTTTGAAAATTTTTGATGATAAAACAACATTTTTTTAACATTTTTTTATCATGAATTTTATAAAAATTATTGAAATTGCGAATTTACTTATTATATTTATAGTTAGAAATCTGACGACACGGCAAGTAAAAGTTTTTTTTTATTTACAATTTAATATGAAAACACAAGAAATTTATTCATATAATATTCTATTATTAGCATATAAAATATGACATTTAGGTCATACAAAATGGTGGTTCTAGCTCAGCCTAAAAAGCTGAATTATGACTAATTTACTATATTTATATATGATCAGCACCGGTATTATGACGATAAAATACTGGCTAGTTTTTATATTAAATTCAGGAGGGTGAGAAATAAATTTTTTCTTATAATAAAATATTGGATTCATTTCTTGTGCTAGAGCGAAAAAAATACATTGATATAATTTTTGTAGCGCTGATTTGATACACAAAATTTTGCCGAGGTTTGTGCCACAATATTCGTATAATTTATTACTCCGATGCACATCACACACCATACATTGGTTAGCCGAACAGAAAATGCTTTATTAATACATCGAGACCGTGACCTCATGGTCACGTGCTACTAACAAGGTGAACACGTGATAAGTTATCTCTTACTACATAATCGATTTTATCCCAACCTAATTTTAGCAATGCTCAAAGCCGAAATAAATCTTACTCGTTGTATTTTATCGGATCCGATACGGCGGAAGAGATCATAAATTTTACAAAAAATAATATATGTTGTACAATTGCAATTTTTATTTGGTTATTTTACACGTCTATCTAATTATATTAATTATTACCACCAATACAACACATCTAGTATTAAATCCTTTAATAATTGTAAATCTATGTATCGACTATGTATAATTATGATTTAAAAATGGAACAGCATTTTTCCAGTATTCCGTAATCTCCATTTTTTGCTGCATTTACCATCTCCTCCCATAATGGACCAGCCAATTTAACATCTACACTGTCATCCCAGTATTCTCTGATGACCCGCGCCTTTGTTGCAAGATTTCCATCAGGGATAATTGGCATCTTTGATGGATTATGTAAGATGTACATTGTACGTACAAAGGAATGCAAATCATCAGTTGCTGTAGGTCGGTGAGATTCCAAATTGTTATTCAAAATATCCGGTGAAGCAAATGAGATTGTTCCTTCGTAAAGCACTTGTTCGTTAGGAGGATCACGGATTGCTGCCCCCCAGTCAACAAGAACAACCGAGTCATTGTTGATATCCAATAAAATGTTTGAGGGACGCACATCTCGGTGAAAAACTCTCTTGCTATGAATACGACTTAAAAGGCGAAGGAGCTGTAGAGCATGATGTGCCCGGAATTGATTTCTAATCCGTTTACAAACTGGGGAAATAATAATTGAATGGCCATCATGTGTAATGTAGTTTGGAATGTTTGCAACATTATTCTCGTTCAAAAATCGCAGAATTTGTGCCTCATGATGTGCATTACCACTTTGAGTATACTTTAAAGCAGCTTGAGTATTATTATAGTCAACCTTATATACTCTTGAAGATGTACCCAAGCCCAAAAACTCCTTCAGGTATATATTCGTGTACGTTCCGGGTGATTTGTAAAATCTGATGCTTCTAGGATCAGCCATTTTTGTATAAGATGAATCATAACGGAGCAATATGTAAAAAAGGCGCAAACCAGTAATGAAATTGGTTATGAACTCCTTATACTGTCTATTATTTCTTTCATAAACCATAACATAAAAGCGGAATCCATCTGATAGAAATAATGCAAAATGTTCACGCAATTGCTGATGTTGAATAAGGACATTCATGTAATCTATTAGTTGGCCCTTGTCTTCATCAGCAAGGCCACTCTCACTTTTTTTCTTTTTCACCTCTAGAAGCGTTTGCACAAACATAGGAATACAAGTTCCATCTCTGACATCCTCTTCAAGAAAGACACTTAAATCTGGTTTAAGTCTATCAAGGTATGGATTATTATGTGTATCTTTCACAATGAGTTTTTTACCAAAGTTTGGGAGACTTAACATCAGGTCATTGAACAAATTTTGAACATTATCTTCTGTGTCGGTTGGTGTAGGATTATCTCGCAGGTAGACACTGGCTGTTCCATTAGGAGCAAAATTACCAAGTTGAATCTTGTCGTTTCTTAAAAAGTATTCTGGGTTAGTTATTTTTTCAAAAATGATGTCCTGGTAAAGCTTTTGCACGTGATTTGGAGCCTGAAATGTACAAATATAGGATTAATATAAGTGGAATTGCCCAAATTTTACACATCAAAACCAGTACCTGTATCGACGTCGTCAGTAATAAGCCTGTTATTTTTCTCAAGCCGGATCAATACTTCCGAGTTTTTTTTTATAACTTCCGTATTTGCTTTTAAAACTTTCCGGGTCTCTTCCGAATCTTCTCTTACAATTTTCACTAGCTCTGTAAAGAAAGTAAATGGTGAAGCTGATGCATTCTCACTGGCAGAGCTACCTGACACGTTCTAGAAAAATCAATGTGAATATATATAGCATATCGAAATTGCAAGCTATTACATTAATAACATACCATTTGGCTAAAGAGGTTTGCGAGGTTCTCCACGGAAGCTGAAAACAAAATGCCAGAGAATGGAAGATGTTATCAAGCCATATAGCGTTCACTCGCGTTGACTGAATTTATTACGATTCATTTACCAGTAGTAACGGGAACTTCGACAACAACTCGAACGTTACTTCCTTCAACGTTATGAAATGTGTCTCCAATCGTATCAGCTGGTTCCTCTAATTTGTCGTTTAAGTAAGGTTCAATAGCAGTGTCCTTATTCCTAAGTACACTTGAAGCAATGTTGACCCTCCATAGTGTGAGATCATCAGCGTCAAACTTAGCAAAATAATTAGACCTTCTATCTTTGATAGAAACCTTGAGATCGAAAATATTATTATTTGTCCCAATAGTGACAGAAAAAACAGAACGATTTTCACGAACGATACACCAAATATTAATAACATTAGACATTTTGCATTACAACGGGTGGATAAATGGAGAAGAAATTTTTTTTCGCAAAACTGAAATTGGTATATCTGATAATCTGATATAGATGATCAGAGATTTCAAAGTCACATGATTCTGAATGGTAACGTAATGAATGAAATGTATGATGCTATCAAAGAGGGAGGGAGTACGCGTAAAATCGAAACGTTTAGATTAGCCTGTATAAATAGTCTTTAAATTGTGCCTGATCTATACTTAAAAGTTAAGACCTTTTGATTGGCAAATTTATGTTAGTTTTCGGTAATTGACATTTTACTAATACTAATTAGTAGTAGATAATTATCATAATAGTAATATAAAATATAAACATGCTATTGTTACTCCAAGTCCTATTCCCGGCACAGCGCGACGGGTTACGCCTAGTAACTTATTATATTTTTTAAAAAAATTTTTTACTTAGAATATTCATAAATTTGCAACTCATTAAATTCAATTGTAAAATTTCCTGTTACGTTCAAAACTAACCGTTATTTTAATATTATGACAAAATTCTATTATTGTTTCAAATAAAAGGAACTAAAAAAGAGATTAATTTTAGACTTTAAATAAATAAAATTACGTAAAAATGTTTAACTAATTTAGAAAATAATTTCTCCTGTAGACTGTAAAAGATTAACAATACTCTATAATATTTTTATGCTTTGGTCAGTTACTAAGTTAGTGTATTCTTTGTTAAGCACTTCAACCAAACACTTTTGTGATCTCAATTTATAAAGAATTGTAGAAATAATTGATATGGTTTCCAAATGTTTTTTGGTTGTTATTTAGAAAAAGAACCACCTTTTTTCTACACGGATGAAAAATGACAATGCAATGATTATAAAAACACCTAATTTTTAAAAACCAATATTTTATATCCTTTATTTAACAATAAAAAAAAAGGTAAAAATAAATAAATTACACCACTTATATCTACAGAATTTTCGTCTATTACTCCCACCCAAATAGACTGAAATAGATTATTTCCTGCAAGAGAACTTCCTCGAGATGAAATAATTTCAAATCTGTATGAAGAATTCTGAGATTAGCAATGAGTAAAAGAAATAAAACAAGTTGAGGCTTCCGATTCATACTTACCGCTATACTTCATTTTCATAACATCTCATATTCAAGAAATTTGTTACTTAATGTGTTATAATAAATGTGTTTTGATTTTTTTATTGCTAGAATAATACTATGCCAAGCATCAAGAATTTGGATGCCATTGCCGTTTGATATACTATGACAAATTCCTGCCCACTCTCCATTTTCCAATATAAGTAAGATTTTGGCAGGGGCCTGCTAAAATTACAGTTATGTGATTTTTTTCTCTGTAGTGCATAAGGGTGCTATGCCATACATCACGTCAGATATGTCAGACACATTACGTAACCTGTAACGTTTGATGTAACTTTTTACTTTGACGTATCATAAAGTTAGCAACAAATATTTACTCTTTCGTTTAATCATTTTGTTAATTTTAATTTTATTAAATTTAATTTTATTGAACTGCCCTTCTGTAAATATACGTAGTAGCAGTTTACATGTTACCACCCATAAATTACATATTAATTATAAATTTACTAAAACTAAATAAAATCTACCCTTCTCTTTCTTCCATTTTAAAATTTACTAAACTAAAAATATAACTACCCTAATAAGAAGGATTGTACTCGCTTTACTATAAGTCATGTGGATAGACAAAAAATAACAAAAAACTATAGGAGAATCTTAACCTGTTCCAGGGGGAGAATGAATAAAAAACTCTTTCCCCCTTTTTTTCATTTTATTAGAATTCCACAGTAAAATAGAATTTTTTGCTCGCTTTAATAATTTGTTAAATATGGCTGGGAGTAACAGTATCTACCTATTCAGACAAACTTTTTAACGAGTATATCATAATCTCAGGTGCAAAGACTTAGGTAACAAAAAGTTCAATGAAGTTACTGCCTTCACACAGCACAACCGTCTTTGGCATGAATGAAGAACAAAGATGGTAGTATTGATAATCTCGGACGTTTTGTCAAAGGAGTTTCCAACTATACACAATTTTCGCCCACAATACTATTCCTTATTAGGGGAATAGTTAGTAAATTTTATGAAGAAATACTGGACGCTAACTTACGAAGTCTAGACGAGGCCTTGGAGGAAATTACTAGGTACGAAATTACCATTAATGATCTCAAAGCCAAACTTGCTGCTGCAGGTATGGCGCAACCTCAGACTATCAGTATACCAGTTTCCACATTAGCTTCAAAGCAAAAGGTAATAGATTTTTGGAATAAGCCAATTCCAGCAACTTTCCATGGATCAACATCAACAGAAAGTACCAATGGCAACT
>QKYT01000260.1:81850-93635 GCA_003550305.1 Glomus cerebriforme
TTTATACCAAAAAATAATGATAAGAGAAAATTAAAAATTGAAAATATGAAAAAGTTCAAAATAAAAGTGATTAATTTACATCATGTAACAAAATACAAGTCTATTATTTTGTAGCACAATAAGCCAAACTATTATTTAAATTTTTAACATTATATTAAATCATGTTTATAGATAATTATATATCGTATAAAATTACTTTCATAGGTTATTTACATAAAATAAACATAAAAAACGCGTATAAATATTATTATCAACTTTTGTAAATATTTAAATAAGTCGATAAAAACAATAATTGAGTACTTCTATGTGTGTTAAAAGCAGTTTACTTTAAACAAAATTCTAAAATTTATGCTATAAATACTTTGTAAATAAAAAGAATTAAAATAATAAATAAAAGAAAATAAATTTCACACCTAAATAATTATCAAAACTCAAGTGCTTGTATTCATATTTTATTTATTTAAAAAAAAGAGAGAAGAAATGAGAGATTGCAAAATCTTTTATTTTATTTTTATTTTTATGTTGACGCGGATTCGCTACAGATTAATCAAGTAACAAAAACAGAAAAATAATTCTATCTATAAAATTACTATAAAATGTAACTGAGCCCCCCATAAAGGTGAACTGTCTATGCCTAAATGAAAAAAATTAGGTAAAACCAATCCGTTAATCTACATAAAAGCAATTGAAAAAAGGCTCTGGTTTTAAAAGCTTAATCAATCTGCACTTTTCTTTCAGTTGAAACTGCCTCATGTAAGTGCTGTCAGATGAGGAATGATCCACCCTATTTTAATTGGTAAAATAAATGTCTTTCAAAAAGAAAGAGATAAAGGAACAAGTAAAGTAAAAAAGTTAATTACTCCAACAGAAGTTTAATGCATTTAACATCTTGCGATGTAAGTGCAAGGAGTAAGGGCCGTTTGTTAATTTGAGCCGTGAGGAGCGGGAAAGCTCTTGGTTTCTCTGTGAAAGTCGTATGGTAGAGGTCATTAAATCTTTTTGTGATTGCGTCTAGAGATGGGGCTTAGTTGCGGTGGCGTTGGATCCATTTTTTCCTACCTTTTGAAACAGTCGGAGAGAATGTATGTATCGGTGAATTAGTCATGTGTGCGTGAAAATTATCTTGTAGGTCCGTTAACGTTGCTGAATAAGCCATAATATAATCACGTGAACGGATGTACTGGTCGTGTATAGACAAATCATCATATAACATAAAATCATCACTTGATTGAGGCGAAAAGTAAGTTTGTAAAGGTTCTTCTTATAACATGTAAAACAAGTAAGATGCTTCTTTAAGTTCTGATGAAAAATTTTTTCTATGTGCATGACCTACAGATGCACTAAGCATCGATAAAGGAGTGGGCCAAGGATAGGTGAAGAGGCTTTTAACATGAAGTTGAAGGTCTTTGTAAGCTCGACGATTAATAGTGGTTTCTTGTTGTTTGCGCAGATTTTCCTGTTTCTTGATTGGTCTAGTTTTTGTCATCGTTTAGATTTTGTCTTTTTCTTTTTTGGTTGCGTGATGGTTACTTCGTGAGAATAAGAAGGTTCAATGGGTGTATGTAATGATGAAGCGGTAGAGGAGGGGTTTAAAGGCGCTACCTCTATAGGAGGTGGGGCTATAATTGATTGAGGCTCTGTTGAGTTCAGTGCAAGACGAGGTGCGAGCCAAGGGGAATTATCATCTTCAGAAAGAAAAATTTCTTCTAAATCATCAATAGGTAAATATTTCCTTCCATGTGTGTGACGATTATATTTCCTTCCATGTGTGTGACGATTATATTTACTTCTATGTGTGTGTCGATTATATACTGGTGGTAAAGGGAATTTTTTATTGGGTTTGTTGAAAAATTTATTAAATTTGATGTGTTTGATGTAATAAGATACGTATAGGTGTTCAGTGAAGAGAAAATGATGTTTGATGGCCGCGCCTTTAATTAAATCAGGGCTATGTTGCGTGTCCAATGAAATATTATCTGTGCGAAGAATGTGATGAAGTTTGCGTTCTTGGCTTCGTATTTGTTTTTTCTGTGTAATATTTTTGTGCCAAAAATTATGAAACTATAGTGGGTTATGTTTATGAGTTAAAAAAGGATCCTGAATATGGTGTGGCATTGAAATGGCATTAAATTCTATATGGTGTTGGTTAACAAAAGATGTACATGTACAGCTAATCTAAACTTGACTTAAGTGAAGGTAGAAAATATACAGCAGCAATTATTTCCAATCACCGATGGATTTTTTGTCACTTATTCAATTGGCTTATAAAAGCTTGAGAAAAGTATATTAAATATAAAATCCATCGGTGTATGCAGTGAGATATTCCAATAGAAATTTTATGAATAGCTTTATTCATTCCTTTGGGGAGGAACCAGGCATCAGTGAAAACCCCAGTTATTTTCAGAAATCTATGGAATAACAAGTATATATCACTCGCCTAACTACAAATGTAAATTTATTTTTATTTAAATGTCATTTTCTGAAAAAATTTTTAATTTAAATAGATTATAAATAAAGTTCTTATTTATTATATTCAAACTCTTACCATAATTTAAATTGAAAATAACCATACAATTTCAAAATAATCATTTTTTATATTATAATATATATAATTACTATTAAGTAAATCTAAACCTTAACATGATGTATGTGATCTAAAAAAGTGAGCCAACTGAAATCTTACTTATATGTTTGAAATTTCTGCTAATTTATTTTGAGCCTCTTCATCCCCTTGTTTGGCACACTTTTTATACCAGTAAATTGCTTGATTAATGTCCATTTCAATACCATTTCCATCTTCATACATTGAAGCAAGATTATATTGAGCAGATTCATTTCCCAAATTTGCTGCCTTTTGATATGATTCAAATGCCTTTTGTTTATTAACATTAGTTCCAATTCCATTGTCATAAAAAACTCCTATGTTATTTATTCCATTTGAATTTCCTAATTCCGCCGCCCTTTGATATAATTCAAATGCCTTTTCCACATTAGTAACAGTTCCAATTCCTTTTTCATAACAATATCCTAACCTATTAATAGCACTTGGATATCCTCCTTCTGCTGCTTTTTTAGATAATTCAAAAGCTTTATCAGGATTTTTTTCAATTCCATTTCCATGAATACACAAATAAGCAAGATCTAATTGAGCTATAACATTATCTAATTCTGCTGCTTTTTGATATAACTCAAATGCTTTTTGCATATTAATGTTAATTTCAATTCCATGACAATTAAAATATCCAAGCAAATAAATAGAATTTGAATTACTTTGATTATTTAAAAGCCAATTATAGATTTCCTGTAAATTTATCTTATTATCATTAATATATTCAAGAATATGTTGTTTTCTTGCATATTTTCCTTTTCCTTGATTTAGATCTTCAAAAGTAAGATCAACTAATTTGTCGATTACAATAATTAAATCCTCTTCAAAAATATTTTCATGAATATTTTGAATTGTAGGTTCCACTTCTTTTGTACCTTTTTTGTAATTAATATCCATTTGACAATATTCTGTCATTGTATCTGTTTTAGCAATAATTGCTTTTAATTTTGCAACCACTTGATTCATAGTTGGTCTATTATATGGTTCACCATTCCAACATTCTAAATGAAAAGAAAAGAAAAATAAAAACTTTAAAATTAAATAACAATAATATATTAAAATCATTAATTCAAAAATTATATTTACCAATATAAAGATTGGAATAATCAACAGGAGTATTTGAAATAACAGTTTCTCTGTAACCTTGTAAAATTTGAGAAACTAGATCAGCGTCAAACGATTTATCTTTAAATGGAAGTAGACCACTTGATATCTCCCATAATAACACTCCAATACTATAAACATCACTCTTTTTATTTAATGAATAAAGCTGCTTTAAATTGTTACGGTCATCTAATTTCTTTGGATCAACATAAGGAATAATACCAAATAAATTTGAGTTAAGTTTTGATATTTCTTTGACCCTTTTTGATAATTCAAAATCTGCCAACTTGATAAAATTTTGATGGACAAATATATTATCGGAGTGCTAATTATAAAATATATAAAGAAATATAATTAATTTTTTAAATTGGTAAGATTTCAAATAATTTAATGAAATAAATACTGTATATTACCAAATCACAATGTACAATTCCTTTATCATGCAAATATGATACAGTAGAAACTAACTGGTATGCTAGTCTATATTTATCTTCCCAAGTAAGTTTCATAAAGTTTTCTTTCAAATAGTTTTGAAGAGTATTACCATCAGCATACTCCATTACTAATAAATACTCTTTCAATTGAACATTTTGACTTTCTAATAAAAAAAAAAAAAATGATTATTTTAAATAAATTTTATTAACTTGTCATGTATTCAGTAAATACATTTAAGTTTTAAAATATTTCATACCTCTGCCTGTAATCCCATATAAACGAATAACATTATCATGAAATTCAACTTCATGTTGAAGTTTGAGCTAAATTACAAATATAAATAAATTAACTAATGTAAATTATATAAACAAAAAAAAAAAAAAAAAAAAAAAATTTTTTTACTTCATGTACGATTTCTTCCATTACAGTATCGTCAAAATACAAAAAAGATTTTAATATCAAATAATTTTTCGAATCTTTCCAATTTGCACGATAAATATTTCCAAAGATACCGATTCCAATTTTTTCTATATCATGAAAATTTATATATTCATAATATTTTATATTTTTTTTAGAAGCAGCTTCTTTAATCCAATCATTGACGGGTTGTACTTCAGTGTTAATATCAGACATAATGAAATGATTGTATTAAGATAGAAAATAAAGTTTTAATTTGAATGTTTTTTTTTATTTATTTACAAGTACTGCAGATCAATGTTCCAATGTACGAAATAGAAACCTGTATTACCGAAAATCATCTGACCGAATTACCGAAGTCCATTTCACCAGGAATTAATTTTTTTTAATAAATAAATATATATATATATTTAAAGGAAAATTTTGTTCATAATAAATGTTCTTATAGTTTTAATATAATAATAAATCAAAAAATATAAATAAAAATAAATTAAATTAATCAAATAAAAATATAAAAAATAAAAATTTTCAGTAAAATGTCCTCTTGGCATTAGAAAAAAGGTATTCTAGTAAAATATCCCTTCAGTAAATGGACTTTGGAAAAAGGCATTCGGTCAAATGATTTTTGGTAATATAACATTTATTTCGGTAATATACAGGTTCGACCAAATGGATTTCGGAAAAGTACATAACTTCAGTTTGTCTTTAGATCACGTGATATTTGTGGTAGAAAATTAATATATTGATGTAATAAAACGATATATGAATAAGATAAATTAATTAAGAATCGCATGTTTCTTGTACTGTAATTCAGAATTTTTAATGTAACATGTGATATGTGATACTGGTAAGGTCAAATTCAAATGCAATTTTACAAGTCATAGTGCAATATGTTTAGATTCATATTAGACATTCTATCCAATTTTTAATGATTTATTATCGTACTTAGTATATTTAAAGTTTTAAACATACTTTGCTATTTTTGCTATTTTTAAATTACTAAAAAATATGTTTAAACTAAAATCTATTCATCTTTATATTAAAATAAAAAAAGATTAGATTAGACCCTCCAGAAAATTTTTTCATTCTTTTTTTTTCTTATTAAATTAAAAAAATTTATACTGTAGCTTATAAAATTATATTTATAAATATTGTATTTGTATAAGTGCAAATCTTTTTTTAATTGCTAATTATTACCAAAACAAATAGAATTATTGTAAAGGTTTCATGTTAATAAATTATTTCAAGAATATCAGTCGATTTTTTTGATCAAAAATTCTTGAATATGAGAAATTAATGATTGTACATTAAGTTCATCCACTGCAATCAAAAGTTTTAATACTTCTGAACATTTTAAGCGTTTTAATTGAGTATATAATTAATGTTTACGTCAAATCCTTGAGAAAAACGGTTTGAAATACTTTATTTACAGTGTTTTTTTTTTAAAAGAAGGATATTAAGCATGTCACTTCTATAAAAAAGCAATCACTTGATGCAAAAATAGGGGATCATGTTTTGGCTTACAAGATTTATGTGTCAATTCATCAAATTCTTTTAAGTTTTTTTTTAATAACGTTGTCAGTAAAAGTAAACAACATTCTTCTTATAGAAGAAAATTATCGATAAAGAAACTTTTGAAATAGAAGAATATGAATTATTTATAATAGATTTAGAATGTTTATTTGGAGATAGAATGATTGTGGGATTTTTAAATTTATCGGATTGATGTTTCTAAATTTATTGTGTGGATTTTTAGGGGAATTTTTCAAATTATAGGGGATATCATCATTGTGAGAATTTATCCTGCTTTTATGAACCTTATTAACGCACTATTTGTTTTATGTATTTGACTTTTTATACTTTCACTTCCTTATTTCGCTTATTTGAATGAATTTAGTAATATTACCATTATTGTAAGTTCTATTATATCATATTTTTTATTATTATGTGTATAGTTAATTGTTTTAAATAATTGGATTCATATGTATAGCTTTTATCGTTATTATTACATTTTTTTATTTTGTATTTGTAACACAATTAATTCTAGTTTCCTAATATATTAGCAATTATGATTAATATTAATTAATGTAAAACTCTCAATTAGAGTTGAAATGAAATAATTTCCATTTTCTATGTTTTGCTTTGTAAATTTGACAAAACTTTACAAATTACGCGATAAAATAACTATAAAGTAGTACAAGTTATCCATTAGATCATCCGGTCGAAACAATTCACAAATTTAAAAAATTATTTTATTTATTGAAAAAAATATTCCTTAATACATTTAATAAAATAAATATTACTAAAAAAAAATAAGAAAATCTAATATTACTATCCATTTGAACCATTCTCAAAGTTTTTTTTTCTTGTATTCCTTCCTTTCTATTTATTTCTATTAATATTGTTTGTCTTTGTTGTTTTTATTATATTTGTTTTATTATATCATTATTCTCTTCTATTTTTGCTTCCTTATTACATCTTTTATTCCAAACTTTTTTTCACAATTAGGCATCTTTATTTTAAACCGGTATACCTTCATTTATTTATATATATTTTTTCTTCAAGTTGATTTTAAAATCTTGTCCCTTCTTTGACTTTGTCTTATCTATTTTTGGAAATTTCTTTGATTTCTTCTCATATGTTATTATTGGCAACCTGTTTCTTTTATTATTCTTTTAAAGTCCAACAATATATATTTCGTGTTGTCCTTTTAATCATTCACCAGATAGAAAATATATTTTTTGCTTAATACTTCTTTTAACTTGTTATCTGTCTTTTTTCTTTCATTTTCTTTCATTCCACCTTTTCTCTTTCTGCATGTTCTCTGTTATCTTGAGCTCATCTTCTATTATTTCTTTGTTGTATTATTTCTTTACCCATATTAATCTATTATTTTTTATTCTAATCTTTTTTTAGTTTTTTTTTAAGGTTTTAATTTTTCATGATTCATCTTGAATATTTCCCTCCTCACTTCCAGTAATGAAGGATTAGAAACTTTTCGCCCAGCTATCTTTCTTAAAGTTGTTGCATATTTCTTATTTCATCTTGAAGTAGTAATTCTTCTTTTATCTTTTTGCTGTTTGTTAATATCTCCCCATCATTAATCTCATTAGTTATCTCATAAACATAATGATAAATATAGGAAAATGAAAAAGGGAATTCTAATCTAAACCAAACCGCAGATAGGAGATATTCGACTATCTAACCGGTCTTTCCTTGCCTGATACGAAGAAGACTTCTATATTCAGTATAAGGAAGAGAAGAGGAAGTTTAAAGGAATTTAAAAAGAAATTAAACCAGCTCAGATAGGAGATACCTGGCTGGACCTTCCTTGCCTGATACGAGGAAGACTCTATATACAGTATAAGGAAAGATAAAAGAAAGGAGTTTAAAGGAGTAGTTTGTTTTTAAGAGGTTATAGAGAAAAAAATGAAATTATAGAGAGAAAAGAGTTTAGAGGGAGAATTCATTGAATCTAAAAAATTTTTTTTAGGTATTTATAAATTTTTTTTTTACCTTTGTAAAATTTACAAAAGATGTGTCATTATGTATTTTTATTATTGATTATGCAGTGTACTACTTAATTTATCATTTTTATTACCAAATTTATAATCATGAGCTAATGAGCTAGCCAAGTGTATTATATAATTATGTAATATTAGAAGATACCGGATTTTAATTGTGTGATCATGTCACGCAAAATATCAGAACCAGTCATAATGAAATTTTATTAAGGATATTTTATAAAAATTAATCATATGAATCTATTACAGAAAATGCTGAATGTACTACCATTGATCACGTGTGCGACTGAGAGATAATAATCTAACTCTAATAAATACACCCATTTTTTTTATAACCCATCATTTAAATATTGGTGGTTATTTATTTTCTTTATTAATCGTTTTAAAAAACTATGACTGATAAAAAAAAATTATTATTATTATTATTTTACCAGTTACCAAAATCTTTCTACAAAAATCTAAAATCCTGTTTGATAATAAAGGAGAATTAGCTCAAACTGAAAATCATTTATTTTTTTCTTTAATTATGAATAAGATATGTTTAATGATATGATTAAAATTGATGCAAATATTTTAACTTTTTCAGTTCAATGCAAAATGGTCCAAGTCTTCAGTATGCTTATATTGCCATTTTATTACTAAATGGTATTATTGTATATATTGGAGGTTATGTGACTCCATAGTAAATATAAATAAGGTTTATCTATATAATACAAAACTTGATAGTTGATCGATGATGGCAAGTAAATAATTTACTGTATTATTTTATATCCATGTCTTGATTTTTAAAATTTATTTTAAATTTAACATTATTTTATATATTATATATAGGCTGCATATAATATAAATTCAATTGAATCTCTAATCACATTATTTACACAACGTTATATTAGGTATGAATTTTTGACAAATATGAGCTCTTACTCACCAATTTAATGAAATAATAATTATTTATTTATTTATTTTAATGCATGATGGTAAGATTATAGTTTATGATGGATTAACTGATGCATTAGGAGAATAATATATGAATGTTACACTGACTTGGCAGTTTTAAATACAAATACATTTCCATTTAAATGGACATTACCACAAGTATCATTTATTGTTAGTAATATACAGTCGCTTGCATGTCATTCTGCTGACTTCATATGATTGTGGCTTTTAATAACATTATTTAATTGATTTTTTTAAAAAATCCCAATACAAATTCATTTTTAATTTTATTTTATTTAATTTTTTAGGAAATATTACTTAATCAAATACTCCTTCTATTGAAATAAGCTTTTCAGCATTCTTCTTTTTATGTTAAAAATCTTTCAAAATATTTAAAACACTTTTAGTAAAATTGTAGTTCGTGACTGTCACATAACAGTGAGAATTTTCGTTCATTAAGTAGATACTCCAATTGAATGGAAAAAAAGTAAATGTGACATGTCGAATATTCCTGTTAAGGTAAGGCATGCAAAGTGTTAAGATTTAACATCCAACAAGACGAGAGGCTGGAATAATAAACCCATTGGTTAAGAACAATTGCTATGTACATATCCTGTATATATGCAATGCAGCAGAAGAATTAATTAACGAACAAAAATATGTCAATTCTTTAAAGCATGATAAGGCAGAATTAAAAATAATTTAGATCTGAGGACATCATTTTACATGAGTTAATATCAAATATGTAGTATTATTATTTTTTTTTTTCGAAGAACGGATATTAATGCAAATTTATTAAATTATTTGTAAAAGTTATGATATAATTTTTACTGTATACATATTTTTCTAAAAAAACTGATCTACTGTATTTTTCTGCTTTTTAATATTTTTTTACAGTGTTAGAAAATGTTTCAAATGCTTTGATTCCATTAATAAGCATCTAATTCCATATTGATAAAAATATCCAATTAAACTTGAGTCATTTTTAGGTCTAAAATGTTTGGCTTTAGGAATATGTGTATTTGATAAATAAATTATTAGGCATATATATTTATTAATTCATTATAAGGTATTAATTGACTCTCTTACTTTTTAAAGCATTTTGATCCATTCAGTTGCATTTTCACATTCCTTTTCTGATGTTTCATTAACCCACTCAAATATTTTAATATCAACTTCTTTAATATCGATCTTTAATTTCATTTTTTTATCGCTCTTGTATACCAATAAATGGCTTTAGCTTCATCTTTCTTAATACCAGTTCCATTTTAAAAAAAGGCTGTTTATATTGTGAATTAATATATCCTTGCTTTGCTGATTTTTTTAAACCATTCAAATGCTTTGACATCATCTTTTTCGATACCAGTTCCATTTTCATAATATAAACCCTAATTATATTGTGCATTTTTACTTCATCTTTTTCAATATTACATCCCATTTCATAACATATATAACCCAATTTATGTTGATCATTTTTATTTCCATCATTTACTCCTATTTATAACTGCCTAATTAGACATATTTAGTGAAAAATTGAATGCTAAAAATTTAGAAGCGTATGTTATATTTGGTATTATTACACAAATACGCAATTGGATAAAATGATTGTTATAGCGTCACATACAAAAATACGTGTATTGTATTTATTACAATTAGTAATTTTAAGTATTGGCGTAATATTAAACATATATAGAATAGATAAATGGAAAAATTGATTTGATCAAGACTGCTAAATTGATAACCAACATTAGTTTGACAATAGTATCTTTTGTGAATCTGCAGCATGATTGGACTGGTCAAACTTCCATAACGCTCAAGATTTTCATTATCATCATTCCACAGAGTAGTCAACATTGAAGAGTTTTAGGCTATGATATCGATGCCAAGAATATAAGATTATTGGGAAAATGCAAGTTCCCTTTTTAGAGAATTATCAGTTGAGCACGAAATACAAGGAACAGAATTACTTAATGCAATGAATGATATTCATTTGCTCATTGATTTAACTAATACTCATGATTGCATAACCTAGAAATTATTGCAATATTTTTATTACTAAAAAAATTGGTTTAATATTTGATGATTTTAACATTTTACTTGGCGCGTAACATATTTCTTAAATACAATATTTAATATCAAATATGAGTATTATGTTATTATGTGATATAGTGAATTTCTTTTGATGATAGAAGGAATTTATTTATTCAAATAAAGAAAATAAGTAAAATAAATCGTCCAGTATTCATTTCTGATAGTTTTTTTCGTCTAATAAATAAATTATGCTATAGTTGATAGCAATTGTTTTTGATGATTAAAAAATGACTATAGAATAGTACAAGACTCCTCCATTTATCTGGTCAAAACAATTCATAAAATTTAAGAAATTATTTTGTTTATTAATAAAAATATTCTTTAATACATTTAAAAAAATAAAATAAAAAAAAATCTAATATTACTACTATTTCTCTTGTATTACTCTACTATTCTTTCTATTTTATTTCTACTATTATTGTTTATTTTTGTTGATTTTGTTCTTATATTTTATTNTTTATATCNTTANTCCTTTTATATTTCTGCTACCTTATTACATCTTTTATTCCCAACCTTTTTCCACAATTAAGTTATTGGCATCTTTTTTCTAAACCAGTGTACCTTTCTTTATTTGTTTATATGTATGTTTTTCTTCAAATTGTTCTTTCGACCTTGCCCCTTCTTTGACTTTGTCTTTTCGGAAATTCTGTTGATTTCTTCTTTATCTGTT
>QKYT01000260.1:105003-133219 GCA_003550305.1 Glomus cerebriforme
AATGATTATTTCTTTAGTCTTCATCAATTCTTTATTCGCTCATTTATTTGTTCTTTCTTCTTCTAAGATTCTTTGTTTCTTTTCATTGAAATTTTCGTTCATAATAATTTCTTTAGACTTCATCGATTCTTTATTCGCTTATTTATTTCTTGTCATGATTGTATATTTGTATTATCCTTAGATTCTTTTTGTCTTTGCTGTTTAAAAGATCTATTATGAGCACATCCTATTTTTCTGCTTTATATAGCTGTTTCCTCATTTTCTGTTAATAAAATTGTCTCTTCCTTATCAGTTCGTTTTGCTAAATCCCATAATATCATGGACTTTTTGCTAACAAATGGTATCTTTAGAGTTATCAGATTTAAGTGAAATAAGTGAGAAGGGAATTCTAATCTAAACCAACCAGCCAGTTAGGAGATGCTCAACTATCTGACCGGCTTTCCTTGCCTGATACGAGAAAGATATCATATACAGTATAAGGAAGATAAGGGGGAGTTTGGGTAGATGGAGTAATTTTATTTTGAAAAGGATTATAAAGAGGAAATAGAATTGTTATAATAATATATTTAAAGATACCATATGAAAATTTAATATGAAATATCGAAAAAAAGATGGTATTTATATATTTAAAAATAATAATAAGATATAAAAAAATGAGTCAAAATTAATAATTATACAATAATAAATTAAGCATGACGATTTCTAATTTATAATCAATTAAATTTATATACATTGTACAAGCTTTAAATAAAATATACAATTCAAAATATAGTTATTGATTATGATGTCAAAATTAATACTACACGGCACAATTAACAATCATGTTATTATATTAGCTTGTGACAGGTTAAAATCTCTAATTATTATGAGAAACTATGAGAAGAAAACTATTACGAGAGAAATTACTATGAGAAATTACCATGAATAGACCTTGGTAATATAAATGAATTAGGATTTTGGGAAAACCTATCATAAAATTATTTCAACCATTTCCTAAAAGTCTTACTTATTGGCAATCTGATTCAATGATTAAATAACCATTTTAATATCAAACTATAAATGATATTAATGATATTAAATATAAATTTGCCATTAACCAATTTGGTATATGGAAAAATAATGTCAGATTAAATCAAAAGTTGAACATATATTTAAATAAAATTTAAGATTATGCTTTTATTAATTATATTTTTAATTCTATTGGAACTTACAACCTTAAAGATAAAGTTATGGAATATTAACATATATTATATCTTTATAATGAATTTACAATTCGTGCATCAAATATAAATTATATTATCAATAACATTGATGATAAATTAAGAGAAAAAAAGACTTTTCTTATGTCTTCTTTTGGGATATTATTATTTGAATTATGAATTACCAAAATCATTTTTATCCGAATTATTGCTCTTGATAATTATAATCTGAAGATAATAAAGTTCAAATGTGTATCGTATTAAGACTTTAGCCAAACATAGCTTTTCAATGTCAATTTAATTGGATTTGGATTTTTACGAATGTCAATTTAATTGGATTTGGATTTTTACGATCGTGAAAGAAGTTGATTCTGAATAATCTTTACAAATTATTATCAAAGTTTATGAAAGAAATGGAAATTATCAGTCATCGTATTAAGAATGTCAAATCTGAAACATGTATTAAAATTGCAAAGGTAAATTAATTATTTTTATTTTATTTATTTTACTTTATTTACTCTTTCTTCTTTAACCAACAATTTTTTATTGTATAGTAGTTAATTGGATTATGTCATAATAATGAAACTATGGTATAATATTCTTAATAATGACAAATACCGAAGATTGCGGTATTCTGAACCCGTGAGACGATCACCTGAAATGCGCAATACGATATCGGGAAAATTCTTGCCGAATGAGTGCTAGCCCTTTTCATTAAAAATATTAAAAATAAGCAGGTAATAAAATAAGTTTACTCCTTGAATAGACAAGACAAACAATTAGAGAACAAATAACCCATCTAAGTTTACATAAATAAATCATGCATATATTTGATTGATTGATAATTTACGCAGTACACATATAATTCAGGGCAGACGATAAAATTTAATTATGATCCTGCGTAGTATTCGTTTCACATCATGTGTCCAATTGTATTTATACATCATCTCTCAACTCTTATCAATTCTATTCATCTCTCAACTCTCCAACTCTATTCAACTATCAACAACAACTAAAATGGCTAACATCGCCACCCGACTTTATAATCTCGATGAAGAAGAAACAGAAGCGCTTAATGGGATGAACGCACGAGAAAGAAGAAGATTTAACGCCCTGCCAGACATCAATGCAAAATTGGATATGTTCGAGCACTCGTGGTCAAAGAAAAATCTTGGCGAGAAAAATCGGTATGTTTAGCTAAAGGAAACATATTTTGTTAGAATATTTTACTAAACTATTTTAGCGCCTTCGTCGTTTCTTAACATACCTTTTTCGTTAGGACATTGGTCAAAAACTAGTCGGCTGTGGTCTCTACGTGGGTGTCCTAATTGTACTTATTATTCTTGGTTCGACTACATACAAAAATGACGATGGAAAAAAATTTTTTCATTAGTGTTGAATTCGCTGATTTTTATTGTTGAGATTATTATGTTATTAAATAAATTGCGATGGAGTAACATTGATTATTGTTATTATTATTTGTATTTTAATAATCGTAGGGATATTAAGCCTCTCAAATTTGAATATTATTAATTTTTTTCGTGTAACAATAGTTATTATTTATTTATTTGTACTTGGCTAGATCTACGTTTCTGATTATCCTACTATTTTCATAAGAAAAATTATGTACTATTTTTTCTAACGAAAATTTCCAAACCAAAGTAAATTAGCTAGAAAATAAGCGCATGTTTACTACGTACTGCAGTATGAAGAGGTGCTGGCGAAAAATATTGGAGACGAAAGTTCTGGACAAGACATTACGCTATTTCGGATATGTGGATTCGCAAGCTAACACCATTTTTCGTACAGAATTTCCAAGGGTTTGTTAGTATCACCGACAGCGTAAATTTCCTGTGAAGTTTTGCTAAATTTTAGTTGCTATTATTGTATAATTATAACTGACGACCATTTTTGTTCTTTCCAGAATATTGATGATTGGGACAAATAAAACCGGAAATGGAGTGTGATCCTTAGGCATTAGTATAGAAACATCATTTCACTTTATAAACCAAATCTATGCATCACTGAATCATGTAATTTATTTTCAATATCAATAAAGTCTCATGTAACAAAAATTACATTTTGTCGCTGTTTTTTTATCCACGCTAATGAACTCTTGAATTATTCCCATCTTGTATAAAAAAATATTATTGATCATACAATCTGAGATTGATTCGTTGAGAAAATTAAATTCGAAGCTCTTAGCCGATATTATCGAACTTGGAAAGGAGAATTCCAAGATTTCTGAACTTAAAAAGAAATTTGCTGAGCTTGAGGCTGAGAACGCGAAGCTGAGGTAAATTATTGAGGAGAATGCCAGGCGTGATGTCAGAATCGAGGAGTTAGAGAAACATTGTCAACTGAGAATGCCGAACTTAAGGCTAGAGTTGCGAAACTGGAACCTTGTTCCAGGTAAGCGCTGCCCTAACAACAGTTCATCTAGCTATAATTCAGTTACAAAGCAATCGGTATCGCCTGATTGTAAAATAAATGATGCGGTGCCAAAGGCGCCTGCCGATACCAAGTCACCAGAGGAAATGGAGATGGACGCTTTCCTGGTTGCCCTATGAAAAAAGAATGTCCGGAAATTGCCACCAAAATTGTCCGGGTGCGTCCGGAAAATGTCCCACATGTCCAGGAAATGTCCGGAAAATCGCAATATTCCGGACGTTGAGATAATGCAATATTTTAGAAAACGTCCTGAAAATGTCTAGGCGAGTTAATGTCTCAGTGTCCGGAATATTGCGGTTTTCCGGACATTTCCTGGACGTGTGGGACATTTTCCGGACGCACCCGGACAATTTTGATGGCAATTTCCGGACATTCTTTTTTCATAGGGTTGAGGAACATAAGAAAAGCGTTAGTGAAGAGATTAGAGAGAGGAATAGGAAGAAAAAAACTTCTACATGAAACAGCTTCCCAAAAATTACAAACGATTCCCCAAAACATCGCCTACACCACTTCCCATGCGGAAAGTGTTGGTCCAAATTCGGGAAATTCGGGAAGAATTGTGGAAACCGTGAACAATGTTCACGATCAAAAAATTGAATTAGACTTATTACAAGGATTTTTAGTGGATGATTCCCATATGAAATTTAATGATATTGAATTTATTGATATAGAGCCCTCTAATGATTTACCTGCCGTAGCTGAGCTTGCCTATCTATTTCATCAAACGAGTGTAGCAAGGAAAAATTCGATCAAAGCAAAGCGGGAAGAGATTTTATCTTGGGGTCGCTACTCCGAAAGATTGTCACTTTGCTCAGATAAAAATCTTAAGGATAAGACAGCATGATCCAGATTTATAATGAAATGAAACCATACCTTTTAGGCATTTCTGATGAGTATTTGCGCAAGATAACAAGCAAAGTAAGGAAAATCAATAAGCTATTTGGATATGATTACGATCCTGTAACTCTGAGAAAAAATGAAGGTATAGGATGGCACGTGGTTAACCGGATTGCCTATAGTGCTGACAGCATTTCAAGACTCACTAATCTTCAAATTCAATACATTATTGATCAAGTGAACTTAACTGCCGACAATGAAACCGTGAACAATGTTCACGATCCGGGTCATGATCAACTCATTCCACTCCGGAAGAAGCTATCGAAAGAGATGTATGAAAAGGCAGAAGACGATTCTTCTAGCTCGGAAACCAATCAGACTATTGCATTGGAGTGCAAGCGAGAAAGCAAAACTTGGATTCAGCTATCTCAGCCACACCCACCGAATCTGGTTATATAAATGCCCTTATCCTTCTTTTACAGCAAAAATTCAAAAAAATGCTGAAGGAGATATTGGAAAGATGGAGAGCTGATATCACTTTCAAATACGCAATTATCAAAACTACTGGGGAAGTCATGAGACCAAATTCAAGGATAAGAGCGAGGCTGAATTCTTGGAATACAAATGGGATCTTGAGGCTAAACTAGGCGTCCCTTCTAAAGCAATGCATAAATGATTTAAAAAGATATGTCGTTCTTATCGAATATGTGACATTAGCGCAAGCATAGTCCGGTCGATGTATAGTCGATACTCGGAAAAAATTCTTGCCGAAAGAATAGGAGCTGTGCGAAGCGCATATATTCATATTATTTTTTTTTTTAACAGATTCTTCCGAAGTGTTATTCCATTCCTTCCAACAAAATATGAAATAGGACCACAGTATATCGCAATATGAAGAGTGCCGGCGAGAAATACTTTTTTTCTCTCACACTTCGAAAAAAAGAAATAAAGCTTCCCCATGTTCACTCACTATGTTCATGCCCAGGAAAATCTATCTATCTCAAAATAGTTTCTAGCTGATTTTTACGAAATTTTCAAGAAAAAAACATAGATAACCTTTGACCTCTGAAGAAGCATAGCTTCAAAGAGGGCGAAAACAAACAACGTATGAAACGGATTAAAGAATTGATGTTGGGAAAAAGGCTCTAATAGAGGGTTATCGCATGAAAAAAAAATAAGCATGTATAATAGTCTGCAGACATTAGCGTCATGTATCGCGGGGAATATACCCGATTTTTGTCATTTATTTCAATGTATTGCAAGTAAAAAGTTTATACCACTAATTTTTGAACAGTAGTGCAAATTTAGCGAAGCGCCTTTTCGGCCATACTAATGCAAGGCAATTAGGGACGAAACTGATCGGTAAATTGGATTGTCAACGAAGATCCAAGGACATTCATGTTTTGCAACGATCACAGCGTATGGAAAACAGGATAGGTGCGTTGATTTTGGGATTCTCCATTCCAATGATTAAAATAACTTCGAGCTAATATTACTTTTTAACTTCAGGGGAATCCTTTCAAGAAATATATAAGTAGGAGTGATCGTGCCGGAAATTACTTCGCACTTTGCACTCTCTACAATTTACCACCACTATGGCCAGTGAACCTTCAACCAGCACTTCTGAAATTCAAACAGATACTACAGAACCTTCCCAACTCGAAGTACTTGCATTACATTATCTTCGAAATCAAGACATTTCAACTATTCCCAGCAGAATTCCGAAACACAATCTTTTCAGTATTTGCCAAAGAGCAATCCTAACATTTCGTTTTCAATCGTTCGTTGTGTTGGATTTTGAACACCTTTTCCACCGTCAATGTCTTGAGAATACGAGCAGAAACAAAGTACCCTTCCTGTCCTTCGTGCCCCATAACTATTGAACTGTTTACTCGCCTCTGGAGAATATCTAATTTAGAAGAATTCATGACTTCGCTAGGATTCATAGAGGTGGCTCTCCTGGACAAGGGAGTCAATCACTATGCAGGATCAGGCAACAAGCTCAATTGTGATTGAGATGAGGATGATGATGATAACCGGTCTAATTCTGTTGATAATAGGTAAGCGGTGCAAATCCACATTCTCGTATATATGCAATAACAGTTCCCATTCTCATCTTTTATCTATCTCCAGAACTCCGGAGAATCGAGCTAATTCTAACGATGAAGTCTGCACCACCAATACACAGGATAACTCGGAGACTGAGGAGATGCTATCTCAAATCTATCTAGTACCCAAACCGAAAGCATTATAGACCGTTTCTCTACGACATGAATGTAATTATCTATCACGTGATTCCGTGAATATTGACTTCCCAGCGTAACGTAACGCCGGAACTACCAAAAAACGCAAATCACATGATATTTTGTGGCGAATGTGGCGAACCAGCCTCCAAAAAATTTTAACAAAAAAAATATTTTTCATATGATATAATATAATTGGTGAATCATATGTTTTAACTGGAAAAAAGCTTCTGCAATAATTACTAATTTTTTATTATTATTAAATTTACAACGAAAAATAAACTTAATTATCCCCAATTCTTGAAGTAATTAAAGTAATTAATTTTAATAATTAGATATCTCACTTAAATCTACAACGCAAGATCAACTTACTAACCTTTAATTTACCAAAAAAACGTCTGCAGTAATCGAATCTGTAATAAACCAACCTTAAAAATCATTAAAGGATACTGGTAAGCTCTTTCTTTGTAAATACACAATCAATCCGCTTTTGGACTCAGCGATAAATAAGATCCATTAATAGTTTCTTTGACCAGTTGAGCGGCCTTGCTCCTTGGAGTGGGTTATACATTTGGTTATTTTTATCTAGCTTAATTTTAGAGATAAATAAAATAAAATAAAATTATTAGTTTCTTTGGCTGATTCTTGGCACGACTTTTTAAAATCCTGTCAGTCTTCTCGACTGTAATTCATCAAATTTTTTTAACTCTTTCGGATTAACTTTCCCCTAATAATTCTTATTATAAATTTTTTGATGTATTCTTTACATGTATCTGTCATACAAAACAAACTAGTGAACTACGAAATGTCTTCCATTATGGCACAAAGTTTTCACAGGAACATTTTATCATCTCGCAAAGTTCTATTCTTCCAGCCAAAACGTGCTCTAAGAAACTCGAACCCTTACCCGTTTCAATCCTCACATTCGAGATACTACGCAAACTCTTCCTTTCCCCAAGATTCTACAATTAAATTCCTCAAAAAAGAAATTGTAAAACGGCTTCCGGTATGAAATTATCTTTGTTTTTTGTGTATTATTTCGGTCAGGTTTCTCAACACATTTTTGTTATTTGTAGGGCACAATCTTGAACTTAATTGTAGCTGGCATCGTTGGTGGCTTCGCTATATCGGTTGATCATCTTTATGCTTGGTATCGGAACAGTCACAACGAAAGTCTCCTCAACGAAACTTTGGAAAAAGGTACTCAGCCTGATGTGGGAATTTCAGAAGATAAGTTGGTTCCTCGACCTGTAATAGTAGAGCGTCTCAAAAAAATTCTTTTGCCTCATGAAGACCAATCAAATTATTATGTAATATGCGGAGAACACGGAACAGGGAAAACAACTCTAACTAGAATTGCATCAAGAGAAGTAGGACAAAATAAGAAAAAAGGTATACAGGGTGGACGCGGAGTCATTTATGTTGATATTCCCGCTGATATAGAAGCATTTGGCGAAGCATTTGGAAAAGCTCTTAATTTCACATTTGAGGAACGCATTTCGGTTACAGCACAACTGAGGAAGAAATTATTGGGCGATACCAACTGTGAGTTGATCATTACTGTTGTTATTCTTAAAACCAAAACTTTTGATCTAATTTTTCTTTTTATAGATGAGTTTAAGCCCAAGTGGAAGAGAGCCATGAAAGCCTTCAAGCGTGCTTCTGCCGTATACAAAAAAAATAATCCTTGTCATCAACCATCGGTCATTGTTTATGACAATATTAACTGTTTGGTTCATAAGTACCCGGAAATCATCGATATTCTCCAGGACGATGCAAAGGACAATGCAGATGACCGAAAGTACATTGCTGTGTTTGTCAGCAGTGAAGATTCGGTCCTGAGAAGAATGGAATGTAAGTACTGACAGTGTACTGACATGATTTTTTTGTGCTCCTGAAAATAGTATTACTTACAGAGCATGATTCTTATTTTAGCTCGTAGTAGTGCATGGTCACGTGCAAAAAAACCTGTGATTGAAATTGGAGATCTTAGCAAGGAAGAATCAATGAAATATCTAACTGAGAAGCGCAAGATCAATGAAGTAGATGCAAAAAATATATATGAATTGGTTGGTGGACGCATTGTAGATCTGAAGACTGTGGCGGATGATTTTCTGGCCAAACAACCCTTTGAAGGTAGGAATGGGTTTATTATTTTCACATCAATGAATTTACACAACGCTGCTTTAGATTAATTGCTTGACTCTTCTTTTTTCCTATAGTTATCAAAAGGCAAATCTTAATGGAAGTTGAGGAGAAATTCAACACTGCACAACTCCTCCAAAAGCAATTGCATCACGAAGTAGGAAAGAAAGCAATCAGAGCTTTATTGGACTCTAAAGAGTTAAGCTTTACAACATTTAAGGAATTTTTCAATAATTATGAAGAAGCCAGCAAAGTATTGGAAACCAATATATTCGCGTACCATCCAGAAAAAAATACTGTGAGCTTTCAGTCTCAATCAGTAAAATGTTATATTCAGGAAAAAGCAGACATATTCATTAAATAGGGTCTATATTTTTTAAGAATATACTTTAGAAGTTGCATAGAAATTTACGAAATAATATATATATATAATAATTAATGTATAGCAAAAAAAAATGCAATAAATTGATATGATTAAAAAATAAAGCCAAATATGGGCAAAACTTTATTAGTTTTTCATATAATGAAGTGGAAAATATTAGATAGGCAAATGAAATATATGATGCTATCAAAGAGGGAGGGAGTACGCGGATCCTAGGCCATTTAATGTGAGTTCCAACATCAAGTTATTTCTTCGCTCTCTCAGGCTTTTTATAAACTTCTACATCTAACTTATTTCTATCTACTGTATATGTAATGTTACCAATTTACACTTATTGCTATGTCTTAGTTTCAGAATATTCCAGTCCACCTGAAATTTGATGCTTAATTTTTTTATCACCAGTATGATACTGCACAAAGTATCAAGAATTCAGCATGTGAAGATGTTTATCATAAATTTTACTATGCTGATGATACATGTGGAGTTGATTATAAAATATATTACTCACATTGCTCAAGCTCTTTTAAAAGTTTGCAGATTTTATTCTTTTTAGAAATATTTGCTAACTCTTCTTGAACTAGTTATTTGCACAACTCAATATTACTATCTAATAATACAAGATATGCCTTTTCAATCCCATTAGTTACTATTATCAAATAAATTCTGGTGAAACACAAAAACTGGATGTTGCATTACCTTATATAAGATTATCTATCAGCCTGAAGGTTATCAGAGAACTGTAAAAAAATTGCATAAAGCATTGCTAAATGCTGGGTATGATTTTTCCTTATCTGAAGTACAAGATTGGCTTAAAAGACAAGCTGTATATCAAATTCATAAGCTTCACCCTAAATTTATTTTTTAAGCAAGCTTTAATTCTATAGTAATACCTAATGAAGTTTATCAGGCAGATGTTTTATATATGTCTTATAATAAAGTTGGCTAAGTGATATATTTTTTTTTACCTTAATATTATAAATACAGCTTTGAGATATAAAGCTTTTATACCAATTGGTTTTAGTAAGAATAGGCAAGATATACTAATATCAAATACTATTATAGCAAAAGTATTAATAAATATATATGAGGATTCTGAGTGTCCTTTTATATAGCCAAAATTGCTAATTACTGATAAGGGGTCTGAATTTAAGAGCGAATGTGAAAAATTATTACAAGCTCATGGTATTTTGAAATCAATGATAAACTAAGCATTATGATTGATATATTTTAATATATTTCCCATCAGATATCCTGATAAATATATTCTATTTTATGAAGAACCTGAGAATGGAATGTTTATATTTATGTTGTAATGGTATAAGGTAGATAGAAAATTAGTAATATAGTATATAGTTAATAATTTATAAATATAAATACGTATTATTCAAAGTATATAGTAATTTATTAGGTAGATAATAATTATATGGCATAGCAATGACATAAGAGTTATGTGAAATCATGTGATAAAAAATAGTAGAAAAGAAGAAATATATAAGATTTATCTTGAAGAAAAGACATCATAATGACGTAATGTTTAGAAAAGTAATTATTAGTTATAATTTGTAATTAGGAGAATAGAAAAGAATCTGGAAAGATAAATTTCTTAGAAGATATTTTGTATACCAAATTTTGTTATAAAAAGATTTGGATTTTGATTTAGTAATAAAAGAGAGGATTTTCTTTGTAAAAAAAAAAAATAATAATAAATAAATAAATTTTTATAATATAAATAAAATTCTCTTGTTAATTAAATATTGAAAAGATCTGAATGTTTGAGTTCTATAAGTCTGAAGTAAAATTTAATTAAATTCCAAATTCTTATTTGTTATTTTCTTTCATGTATTTCTTTTACCTTTAATCAATTAATGATCAACAATACAAAGATACCAATATGTTTTTCTTTATTTTCTATTGATAAAATAAAGTGGTGGAATCCTCCAATGTCCTTTATGTAACCTCTCACTAGGGTGTCTTTTATCACAATATATATGTAATCAGAAAAATAAACTATAATAAATGAAGAAATATAAATACCTTTAGAGCTATTAAAACACAATACAAAGCAATTACCAGTTGCTTCAGTGAACTTAGTCTGTATATCATCTCCTTTGATGAAAAAATAATATTTGGAATCTTTTCATTATCTTTCTTATTTATTTGAACTACGTGATCAATATAAGGAACTTGTCTCTCATCCATCTTATGGTAAATTTTTTCAAGTTTTATGGGAAAATATGCTTTGCTAGAGTAGCATTTCACCATCACATTTTGCATTGGTTCAATAATCTTTTCAGAATTTGGTCAATAAATTATATAAAATTCTTTGTGAAAAAAATTACCAAGGTCTTTATGAATAAGAGGTAATAATTAACTAATGTTTCTTCTGATTACAAAAGCATTCATATATCTAAATAATGTTTTAAAATTGCAAGTAATTAAATCTTTCTGATATATTTGATCATCTTTATTGTATAAATAACAGTAAGTCATATTGAAGTCACAAGCATAGTAATTGAATATGTAAAGGCAAGATTTGTACATCTATATTAACTTTGATGTCAATTTCTCTGCTGGATTATTATCAGTATTTGGATCTTTTTCTTCTCCTCTTGTGAGATAGACACCATTCAACATATATGAAAGTCAGTACATAGCTTTTTTGTAGATGTATTAGAAGATGAATTTTGATTAGATTTAGTTAGGATATGCTAATTACCTTAGCCAGCTAGGAGTTACCCTATCTTGCAAAATAAAAAAAATGCACCTTTTCATCCATATTAGTAAAGTACTTCTTCATACAAAAAATAACTTAATTGAGGCCTATTCAGTTTTCAAGAATCATAATAATAATTACTTTAGGATAAGTATTAGAGTAATTAGAAATGAGTTCATTGTGACTAATACACATTTCTTCATTAATGTGCTTTGAAGTAATTTGTTCAGACATCTTTTGTTAAATTATCTGTTTGAAAATAAAAATGTATAACTTTAGAAATTTTTTACAAGAGATATAAAGTTATCTAAAATTTTAAAATAAATTATAATGTTACCTATAAAATCCTGTTATCTGGATTTCATTATATATCAATATTTTTTTTTTAAAAAAAAAATAATTTAACCGTATTTCAAAATAAAACTAGAGTAAGAAAAATAACTCAAGAAGCAGGCTATCAATCATAGTAAAGATCCTGTTAAATTCAAATCCATTTTGTAATGCTGGCCAAAAATCTGTCTAAATTGGGCGATTTACCTCACTTTAAAGTGGATTGATTTCATAAGTACATGGATATGACAGTGAAAGATTAATAGTAGAAGAAATAACTTATTGTAATTTTGAAAATGAAGGACTTATATCTTTATAACTTGATACTGTGTCCAATACTCATAAATCTTAATATTTATTGATTTCACCAAGAGAGAGATCAGCTGGATTGGTTTGGAGTTCAGAATTTTCATTAGAAAATTTATTGTTCATATTTATACCACACCTATACCCATAGATCTTAATGCTTACTTAATTTCAATACCAAGAGAGAGATCAGTCAGATGTGAAATTCAGAATTTTCATTAAAAAGCCTATTGTGAGACTGCTTATAACTAATATCCAGAATCAAACAGATGGGACTCAGGTGGCTTAGTAGATCAAATTTTGACTTTTTTTATATTCCAAAATGCAAAAGAGTAACAAATTTTAAAAAAATAGAATAATTAGAAGAATAATTTAAATAAATAGGTTGAAAAAATGAATAGGATGAATAAATACTGTAAATAGGTTTAAAGAATAAAAAAAGTTGAAATAAATATATTGAAGATTAAATAGAATAAAAAAAAATGAAGTTGAGAATAAAAAAGTAATGTTAAAAGGATGTGAAATAGATAGTTAAATAAAACAACAAAAAGAATAAATATATTTATTCTATCTTGAAAAAAAATATATTTTTTTCACAGGTATATATATATATACATATATTTTTTTGTGATGTAACTTTTGCAAATTATTAAAATTATTATTAAAATAAGGGCAAATGTATATCTCGCAGGGGTGCGACATCATTATTCATCGCTTCTAATTTGTCACCTCCGTGTCACACCCTCCGACTTTCATTTTTACTATTTATTCTAGGGACTTAGAATTTTTTCGAGGTGTGAAATCCTATTTGTCACATGTTAATCGTCACATTCATTAATTTTGGCCGAAATTTTTAATTCTGGCCGAAATTTCTATTTTGGGCACTTGGGTATCGTTACACAGACCAAAAAAGGCAATTTTGTTTCTCTTCAAAATCGAAATTTAGGTTACACGAGACTCCCAAAAAATGAAATTTTCTTAATTTCGGCCGGAATTACCGAATTAGGAAAATTCCCGGCGATATATAAGTGTCCCCCATGCTAGATCTAGATTTACCCTTAAAATAATATATTACATATAATTTTAATTTTATTAATAATCAAAATATAAAATCAATTCTACTATCATGTGTGAAATATCAAAACTGTAATGAATTATTAATATATATTGATTAAAATATTTTTAGGTCAAAATATTAAAAGTAATAAGTAATGACTTTGAATCATTACAAAAAAGTTTTTTTTTTTTTTACTAAATTCTATTTCTAATAATGTCAGCCGTATATTTTGTAAAAATAACCTTTCTTCTGTAGTCAGAATGGTTGTATAGTGTAATATTGAATTATTTTCAGATTTAATTTTTAAAATAAGATAATATCACAGAAAAATCATGCTAACAGCCAATTCTTTATTAAAGAGTTTGTAAAAAGATCAATTAACTCCTATTATTATGTTATATTACTAATTGATATGATCGATATTTATCATCAGAAAACCTCATTTAGTCCTCATCTTGATTTTTTTGGAACTCTATGCCTTTTAAAACAATGATATTATAACGCATAATTTTGATATTAATTATCACCAATTCTAGAAAAAGATAAAAGGCACAACTTTTACAACCATTGATCACCTGAACACTAAATTCTAAATCGAACATTCACAATGGAAAGATTTATGTCATAAATTCATTTTATTCAGTATATATACAGTATATACATAAGGAAAATGAGCACTTAAATACTCACTAAAAAAATTAATCATGATAAAAGATAAATTTTCTAAAAATTTTCCTATTATTCATGCAATTTCAGTTCATTATGATGAAACTCTTCAGACAAACAGTCTGTTCTTAAACGTACAATAGTTCCTCATGGATTGGCTGCAGCAATTCTTCAAGCTTACAATTATCATCAACATTTATGTTTAACACCTGACAATATTTGGTTAATTATCACACAAGGAGTTAGTCGTCACATTAATTTAAATGCAGAAAAATTTCATTATTTTTTTGTTAATCATGAAGATAAAAAAGAAATAAGTATTAGAGCTGAAGATATTTTGTCTTTTAATGATTCTGTCTTAAAGGAGATTGGCCTGAAACAATAAACAGATTAGTCGTAGCAACTGACAAATCTGTAGAAAAAATTGATATATTATCTCTTTAGAAAGTGACTTTTCTACTGCAACAAAAACTGCTCTTACTGCTAGTCATAACATACCATCATATAATTTTTTGTTCTAAATTGTACATTTTATAAAAAATAAATTAGTAAATATCATACTTCAAAAATTCATTAAATGGTAAATTAATTTATATCTCATTGATAAATTCTAATTTAAACATTTTTGAATTATTTAAACTTTTTAAAGCTACTTTCTTGTCAGGATCATGTCATGACCAATTTTGATTTTCATTCTTTCAATGATATATTTCTCCATCAATCCAATTTGCTCTATATACTTTGCCAAACCCGCCTTTTGCAATATATTAAATATCATAAAATCTATCATAAAGTAATACTGGATTACTGGATGAATCATTTATTTCAATACTCCATTTATTATTTTATTTAAATTACATTATTACATTTGTCAAAAACTTTGAATTTTGCTATAAAAATTTATTTTGTAATAAAATTTCAATCATTTTATACACATTTCACTTATGTTAATTACATCAAATACACAGAGATATTGCTTATGGCCGTTGATGAACTTTGATGAATAAAGAAAATTTTTTGATTGGATTTTATTAATAGCTTGTTTATTTGACATCAACGGAAATAATCAACAAAAAAAAATAATAATACAAAAAATGGTAATCTAAAATATAGCTTTGTCTCATCATAAAATTATTGGTTTTAGGATCTTTAGTAATGCCATAATTTAATAGACCAATTTGAATTATTCATTTTTAAGTGTATATTAATTTAATTATTGTATGGTTTATACATATGACCACATTTTTTAATTTTAGATATTTCATTGATTCATTATAGTTTAAGTAATATTACAATTATTAAAAGTATTTCCTTGTAAGAATGTTTAATAACCAATTGAAAATTTTGTATTTTTTAATTTTTGAAATGCCATGTGAGATTCTTCAGATATTGATATTGGCGAAATGTTATTCTTCATTATGTAATAAATTGTATAAATAATATCATATGCCAATTCTATACATTTTCACTTGAACCTACTTTATTATAAAATTTATTTTAATTTAATAAATTTATTAATAGTAATAATAAGTGAAACTCTGATATTTGTAGTTGTTGATAGATTAAACCATAAATATTATATAGATCACGTGTGTGACCTGAGAAATGTTGCTTATTAATAGTGAAAGAGTCATTACATAAAAAATTTTCGCATGACTCATTGATAAACAAGCTTTTACTTGATTAATAAGATAAAAGTTTATTAAGTCTACATATTTTCCCTTATAATACTTTTTAAGAATTTTTTATGGACCTTTCAACAAATTATCAGACGTGGACTTCAGTTCTCGAAGCTAATTTCTTAAAATTTAAGTGGACGCTTGAAGCAAAGATACACACATACGATGACAGGACACAGATTAATCCAAACGCTGTTGAAAACGTGTTGCTTTTATATATTAATCAAGACCCCTCTACTCAACGTTGTAAGGATGAAAAACATCCTGATCGAGAAATTATTCAACAAAAGATTTCTGATAAACATCTTCTTCGTGTGGTTGTAAACTCAACAACTGAACCCTGGCTCATAGTAACTTTTATTCGTTGCTCAAAAAATAGATATTGGAACAAAAATGTCTACTATGTTAGTCCTAAAAAAGATAGCGCGTTTATCACAGATAAATTAAAGAAATTATCAGTGAATGTGAATAGTATTTGTCAAGATTTTGAATTGATAAATTTGAACATAAAAGTAAGTTTTGTAGAATTTCTTTAAAATTTATTTTTTCTTTTGCTTTAATTTTTTTTTTTATCATGAATATTTAGCCCAAAAAATATGTATTTGAAATTCCAACCAGCCCCATTAATGTTGGCAACCTTGCAGATCGGTAAGTTAGTTATTTGAATTTATATATACGTATTCAAACCATTATATTATTTATATACTAATTGTGCATTCCGTCCGTTTCCACTATCCTACAATATTGCTTTGCAACTAAATTAAGGTTTGAAGTACTTTTCAGATATTATGAAGACACTGATAATTTGGCAATCTATCTCATCAAAGTAACTCCTGGTGTAATCGATTATTGTGAAGATATTTCTGATGATATTCTTATATCTTATGACCATAATAACAAAATAGTATCAATTGATATAGATGGAATATCAAAGCTAATATCATGTCATATGTTCGATGTGCAGGAGTTTATAGATGAAAAGCCACCTCTTGTGCCTAAGTCTGTTTATTATGAAGATTTGGACATTTTGCAAGTCTATTTCATTGATCATAATTATATTTCATGCACAACCAAATTTCAGAAAACTGATACTGAGGATATCGAAGTAGAAGTGGATGATATGGGGAATATTGTTTCTATTTTGTTTAATAATGCTGATAAGAAAATAACAAAGCCAATATCGGAAGATGAAAGAGAATATCTTGCAAAAATATGTGAGGAAGAAGCAAAGGAACTTACAAAATGGTCAAACGCAATTGTTCGTGCGTATAAAATCTAAAATGGATAATATCAAATTACAATGAAGATCATAATAAAAAATGCAAAATTTTCAGATTTTCTTTTGTTGCTATTTACAAATATATATAATAAAATTGAAATTGAAACAAATGCAATTTAAGATACAATTGTTCCTGTGAAATTTTTCCCTAATACATCGATTTGCTTCAAGAGTTCGTTATATTGTTGTACTGTATCTCATAAATAATTGCTCTTCGCACAAATATTAACTCAAGCGTCAGTTCAATGTTTTATCCTATAGGAACCATATATTAATATGATTAAACACTGATATTAACAGAATTCAAATATAAAAAAAAACAGGGATAAACTTATTTAGATCTCTCCTAAACCCATCATTTTAGATCTGTTTAATTTTAATTGATATTTATTTTGATCAATTTCCATTTAAATTCTATGATTTTTTGAAGATGGGTTTTTAACATTGATGACATCCAATGCATCTTATACTGAAACAAAAAATAGTAAACATTTTAATTTTACAATTTAAAATATTATTTTTTTAGTGATATAACCTATTAATTGCAAACAACAAAACTTTACTTATTAAATCATATGAAATATTATCATTAATTTCAATGATTTTTAGTGATTATGTAGCAAAAAAAAAAAAAAATCAAAAAATATTATATTAACTTTAAATCCAAATTTTATTATAATCCTAATAATAACTCATGTAATCTGAAAATTAGATATGTTGTTATTTGTTTTTATCTTTCTTTCGCGTTTTTCTCTTAAAATGTTTCTAAATAATTAAGGTAAAATAATATAATTTTTATACTTTACGACCTACTGTAATTAATTTTTTACCATATGAAATACTTCATTTAAAATTATTAAATATTTTCTAATATATACAATAGTAGAACTAAGATATGTGAAAAAGCCATAAAATAAATCGAAATATTTAACGACAAGTTTATTAATAGCAAAAGTTAATAAAACACATTTTATATCTGTTTCAAAATTTTTAGATTTTAGTATACTAAATAATCTAATTTCATCTTTTTCACTTGTAAGTATATCAAATTCAAATCCGCACATTTATAATAAAGGATGCAAAGTTTTTATAATTCCACCTATTTTATGATACTGGCTCAAATATATTTGACATAAGGCTATCATCATTATCTAAAGAAATAATAATTTAAATTTCCATTAAAATATTGACCCATCATCTTGATCATTTTTTTGCGACCCTATACTCAGGTATATGAGAAATTATATAAAAAATTTTTTGGTTTGATAATTTATTAATTTAATTAATAAAAATAATATTACAAAACAAGAAAACTTTTTTGTAAATTATTGAGAGCTATGTGAGTTAAATTAACTAAATGAATAAATGTAGGAAATAGATAATTTAATCCATTGACTAAGAAAGGGATAAATGGTAGTGCATATGAAAAAAAGCCTAAGATACAACTTGAGAGTCTTGCTTTACATGAAATTTTAAAATTTTCAGGTAAATCATGGTTAAACTTACAATTAAAAGGGATTTCACCAAGATACTGTATGAGTTTGGAACCATAAATCTCATAAATCCAACTTTTGAAAAATATATACAGTATATGTAGATATATTATTAGTAAAATATATAAAATATATAATAAAATATAATACTCATTTCAATTGTTAATATACAGCTAAGTATAGTATACTATAAAAACCATACTCAATAGCGATTACAGCACCATACAATACTTATTTGGTTAACCTGACACCACTCCTTTTCATCTCACCGTGGTTTTCTCCATTTGTTTTTTGTTTTTTTAAAGAAAATGTACAAATAAAAATATGATTAAACTATCATATAAAGAAAGCTTCATTCTATATTATAGAAAGTTAGCAATTATATATAATCTAATACTATTTGTTATTGAATAGTACTACTTTATTTACAATATTTATAAATTAAGTGTAAATTAACTTTCATATAGTAATTAAATTATGGATTTGATTTTTTGATTCAGAAACAAAGGAAGTAATGAGTGATTATTAATGTCAACATTGTCTATTTTTATACATATTATTAAAAAGTAAACAAAATGATCCCAAAATTAATTTCATGTCTTTTTAAAACTAGTTATTTCCTAAAATTACAAAAATACTGTATATTATATGGAGGTCTCAACTGAATTTTACTAATTTATAGATGTACGCATTTTTTTCATGGCCGAAATTATGATAATGTCAGACAGTTACTATAATGAGTAATAAAATTCTGACTGGAATTATTAAAAATTGTCTAAAAAAGAAAATATTTATATGATTTGTTCATTTCAATATACGCAAACTCTAAACCTGACCATTTATATATACAGTATTTCTGGGTCCTAGTTTCATTTGTGATGTAAATAAAAAAAAGCATCTGAGTAGGTTAAACCATAATGACAGATCTACATTCTACACTAATATTTTATTGTCTTAATTTCATAATTCATAATTTATTATCACTATTTTTTTTGAACATAAGAAAAGAAAGAAAAATTAAATTATGATTTATGATAGAAAAAATAAATTATAAAGGATTTATTTAGGTTGTGATATAAAGTTGAAAACTGAAATCGTTATATATATATTTTTTTTCCTTGAGTTTGAATTTTATATCCTGTAAAATTTTTTACATGATTTTTTCTTAAAAGGAATTCCATAAAAAAAAGGAATTTAACCATTTTTACGTAATTAGTACTTAATTTTCTTCTTTTTTAAAAATATTGTTTTTTTTTGATCATAAATAGAGAATCATTTTTTTTTTACAAAAAATAAAGTTGAAAAAGGAACTATTTTTCCATTTTTATTTTTTTTTATAATCATTATATTGATGATGTTAAATATTAAATTATCAAGCAAGGATGGCAGATCCACAAAAATGGAAATCAATTTTCTTAACAATCCTCATATACTACATACAGTATATGGCAAGCTGCTCTTGACAAAGTGTGCTGCATTTATGGCAGATGCGCTGCAATGAAAAGTTTCAGCTGTCAAACCTTATCCTAAGATGTTGCCACACCAGTTCAAGCTGCCATAAATTAAGTTCTAATTAAGGTAAAAAACACATGAAAGAAATTGGAGAATCAAAAGTTTAGTTAGAATATTATACTATGTTAGATCTTTAATATCACTTAAAATTAATAGAATTGGCCAATAATAATTTGATTAAAAATTAAACAATTGAGATTTATTTATTTTTTATTTTAATTTTAATTATTATACAGCTTTACTAGTATAGCTTTATATACCGTTAAGCCTTTGTTAATACAATATAATAATTATATAATGTTCCTATATAACCTATTTCTTACTACTCTATTCCATTAATTAAATTCTAAATCGTAAATATATGTTGTAGACCAATTTTTTGTACCTTTTCTTGTTTTGTTATTAATATTTCTATATATCTATCTGCTATAACTCTAGACATTAATTTTTTATTAATTCTATATAAATTATTTTTAGCTAATTTATATAAATGATCCTCCGATTCAATTGTTTCTGTTGATATTACTCTTTTCTCTTTGTCCTTTTTTTGATTCCCTTTTTTATTTTTAATTATTTCTTTTTTGTTGTCTATATATTTTTCTATTTTATTAATTGATTGCATCTATCATTCCATATTTTTTCTTTCATTCCTATCGCAATTCCTTCTATTAAAATTTCCATTTCTTGTCTGATTTCTTTATTATTATCAATTTCCAATAATTTTTTGTTAAATATACCTTTAATACACTCATGTATTATTAATTGATTTCCTTTAATCGTTTATTTTTCTAGTAATATTCTTATTATTCGTTCATTCCATCATTCTTCTTTATTAGAATATTTTCTTTTTTAGATTTTCTATAATTTCTTCATATGTTCTTGAACTATTTCATATAAAGTTATTTTGTTATGTTCACATTCCCAAATATGATTCCAGTTTTTGATATCCATTTTACATCTGATACATTTATTATCCTCTTCTTTATTGTTTCTCTTGTTTATTATTTCTATTGTTGGTAATTCTTCTATATATTTATTAGTAAAATTTATTTTAAATTAATGCAAACAATGCAAAAAATTAATAGATAATGCCAAATAATGGTATTTATACTGTATAACGTGATAAAATTTAAAAATGATCGACATTTATGTGATAATTAAGAAAGCCTGCTATGCTCAATACAAATAAACATTGTCATTAATACCTAAACCATGATTATCTTCCAAATAATAAATATAGTAGTATATGTTTTGATTATATCATAAACTAAATTAACCTATAGTTATTCAATTCTCTAATTGTGTACAGATCTTCCTGTAACAAAACTCCTTCTTCCTTCACTCTATATGAATTTCAACATTATCATTTTCATTATTTTCATTTTCTTTATTATCACGAAAATCCAAAAGGAACTTTTCTACCTGCATATAATTTTCAAATTCTTCAGGATGATTCTCATCATCCAAATTTTATTCTACCTGCATAAAATCAATTCTTATTCAGAATAACAATTTTGGTATTCAATTTCTAATTCTTGATTCTTTCATTCTCTTTCCATATGTTCTTTTATCATTGATTTATGCAGATTTTTCTAGTCCATTTGTTGAAGTTAAACATTGTTGATATTGACACAAAGTCATTATTTTGTACTATTGATTTGGATATTTATTTAATAAATCAAAATTTACAATTTTTGATGCTTCATAAATTCAGAACCTATTTATAAAAATAAAGTGTTTGCACTATACAAGTGAAGGTTAGAGATTATAGTCAGCAAAAACATAGGAGATTTTGACTGTGGTATTTAGGACTTCTTCTTAGGCAAATGTAATGTGGCAAAAGGGTTTGCATTTGTATAAGATTCATACCACCACATCTGCTCATACTCTGCTGGGAGTCTTAAAAAGATTATAACTTCTTTAAAAATAGTGCCTTATTTCCTACAGTAAATAAAAGAATAATTTATGAATATTCATCTATTCCTCCGTGAATTACTAATTTCCATCTAATTAATTTGTAATGACCATCAATATGACAAAGGGCATTCGGTCCAGAAACTTTATATATATCTTGAAATGGCCAACTAAATAAATTCTAGCCATTTTTGCTAATATAGAATATTTTGTTTTTACTTAATCACCATTCAAATGGTTCAACTGAAAGGAATTTTTATATTCCCTCAAATACTCAATAACTTTATCAGAGTCTCATGGTTAATCCTGTTCAAAATAGCAAATATGTAGGTTTTATAATAAATAATGATTGAAAATGTAGTTTCAGATAAGAGCCTTAATAATTATGATTATAAAGATAATTTGTTTTTATAATATAATCATTTCAACATTTTCAAAATTTATCTAATTTTCTAATGCAATATTATTTTCATTCTGTAGTATAATCTTTATTAAGAGGATGTAATATTCATTTAATTTCAAGTTTTTATTAAAAGGCAGTGCATTGTTATTGAGGAGACAGATTATTTTATATATATAAAAAAAGCAATCAAACAAATAGTTGAAGTGGATTGTTATTATAAAATATATATTGAGTAAATCAACCTTTTTTTGTATTTCAAGACTAATAATTTCTTTGTAAGTTTCTTTAAATTTTTTAATTTACTAATTGATTCATTTTTGATATTTGAGCACTTTTAAATTTTTTGAATAAATTAAATGCTAAATTAATATATAACTGTATTTGAAAATACTTTTTAAATTCCTGTTGTTTTAGGATTTCAAAACTTACTATTACACTGGTACTATCAGTATATATATCTAATATACTACAAGCTAATAAAGCACTAATAATATAAAATATATGATGTAGCTCTAATTCCAAAATATCTAATTAATGATTTGATCTCATATATTTTGTAATAGCAATAAACCTTCCTAAGTAAGACCACAATCTTCCAGAGATTTAGTGCTGCACAATGATAATGAGAAAAATTTATTGAAAAAACTTATATCAGATTTGAAGTCAACTTAACACATTTTCCTTCTTAGATTTTTGCATATTATATTGAAATATTGTTGAATACTTTTTATAATGACCTTTCAAATATTATTAATGTGAGGATTTTCTTACTTTAAGATTGTTGGTAATAACTATATTACACTGAATAATATTCCAAATATTTGAAAATGGATTATCTTTAGTAACTTTATTATCAAGATGTATAAACTAATTTAAAAATAATATTAATTTGAAACATGAACTATTTACAGCTAATATTACTTTTTAAATTTTTTATTTTCCTATTTAAATATTTGAAGTTGTGATCCCTCTTTTTCTGTTACTGCTATTGATAATGGTGCTAGTGATGCTGAGATGTTTAAAATATCAGTTAAAATATTACCTTTGAAATTCTTTAAACAATATTTTTTTCATATACAGTATTTTACTTTTTTTTCATTTATTTTTTTTAATAATTTTCTGATAGCAGTCGTCTTCCTCTTAGACCTAGTGATGATGGCTATGATCTTCTGTCTCCTGTAATGATGGTGGCAGTGATCTTTCCCCTTCTGTTGGTGACATTAAAATATTAAAAAATGTGTGCTTCACATAAAATAAAAATGTATAATGAGTATATATTGTTGTTTAATATCATTTTGGTTGAAGATAAGCGATCAAAGTAAAAAAAAATAAAAAAAATTGATTCATTGATGACAATTATGGCAATAAAAATAATTAGCATTTCTACCATATCTAGTACATAATTTTTCCATATATTTCTTTGAATAAATGTTCTCTATTTTTCTCTTTTTGCAATACAACTTTAAGAGAAAAAAAAAAGAATTTGTAAGAAAAACTAAAGATACAATCTGATTATATTTGCTAAAGATTTTATTATAAATCTTAATGTGGTAAATAGTTAATGGATAATTATGCATTCTATTAAGGATTTTAATAATTGAAAATATGTGGAATCAAAATGTGACAATATTTCAAAATATATATGATCATATATAATTTTTTTTTCAATAATAAAAGTAAATGTAACTTTACAAAATAAGTTATAATGATGGTTTTTAGGTTCCAATAAAATTGGCAGACAATGTTAAAATTAATTGCTACAGTAGATTCATATAATAAATATATTAATAAATTATTTAGAAATATTTTCAACTTTCATTTTTGATATCCTGTAATAATTTTTTCTTTTGATTCCACTCTACATTTTGAGAAAATAATAACAGTGATAAAGTAAAAAATCCAATAAATATAAGTAACACTATTTAAACTGAAGCAATATCTAAAGCCTGGATAGCATGGAATTTCGCTTAGTCTGTGATCCATCTCCTTAACTGCTTTAGTGTTAACTTTTTGTTGTAAGTATTCACGAGTAAACTCCAAAAGATACTTCGTGATGCTGAGATCAAGCATGTGTGCATTTGATCTGGAACAGTCGCTAAGATACAAAGATCAAATGTCCCATTTACTGATAATATTTGATTCAAAGCAACATTTAACTTCCATTTGTCCATAGCTGCAGATAGCGCATTCATCTTTATGGGTGGAAGTTGCTGCTCTCGAATACAGAAAATACTGCATTTCTGATTTTAGTTACTAATGTTCTTCTATTGCTTCTAATTTGTTTTAGAAACTAACAGAAAATAAATAAAACTATTGGTTAACAAAAGTCAGATATATATAAATATCCATTTATTCGTGCAACTTTAACACAATTTCTATTACAAAAAAATCTCATGTATATGGCATGTATGCAACATTTTTTTTTTGTTATTACAAAATTTTTTAAACGATATATATATAGAACTATTTTCTTTTTGCATGTTTTTCTATGTTCACATGATTACTTTCAGAAGACTTATTAATTCCTTCGTTCCCTTGCATATTTTCCTGAATTTTGAAAATAATCTGAATAACATAATTTGGTGTATAACATTTTATTTAGTATTATATTCTCCAGGGTATAATGAATAAGTATTTGAAATTATATAATTGCTATTTTTAAGAGCATAAATTTATACAGTCAATTAACGGGTTGGGTTTACTAGTGTGGAGTTGCTTGCTTTCTGTTTTTATTTCAAAAGTGTATATAAAATAAACCGCATCAATGAATATTTTTATTTCAGCTTATAGTTTAATTTAATAAAGATATAGTACGTTTTTTATTGGTTTTATGATATACTGTATATATTTTTTTTACTATGATCAACTTCGAGAGAAATTTTAAAAGTTTTTATTTTTTTTTCAAAAAAAAAAAAAATAAATAAAAAGTGGACCATTAAATATATTATATTGTTCTTGTGGCAATATGAAGATTTTTTTTTTTTTGATTACAGTACCAATACGAAACTGGTTTGGGCTTTGCCGGTGGCAGATGAAGCATGTATAAACAAAGCATCGCCACATATCCGTTTTTTCCTTACCTGTTCATGCTTCTATCCTATAAATTTGCATAGTAGAAGCGTACTGAAATTTGATTTATTCTGATATTTATCTGTTCATTTGTTTTTGCTTAATTTATTAGCAAGCAAAATTTTATAAAATAATATATAACTATTAATTAATATTTTTTAATAAATACACGAGTAATACAATGCATTTCCATACCTCAGCCACTAAACCTGTTAGTTGTTAGGAAAGACCGACCATATATACGGAATAAGCCACTTACTGCTGTATCGTGGTAAATTAAAACAAGGATATGTATTCTAATTTAAAACCAAATCTTGACCAATCAAATCCAAGATGAAATTTATACACAAAAAAATAGCTATAATAAAATACAAGTAAAAAAAAAATCACCATTTTTTGTAAAAATTTACATTGTAAAAAAAAATTTTATTCAAAATTTATATATAACGAGTTTACTTATTTAAATGTTTATTCTCAACAAATACAGTAAGATTTATTTATTTCAAAAAAAAAAAGATTATAATATGTAAATATTTCCTATCAGTTATTATACAAGTTCAAATTCTTTAGTTGATTGGCATATAGTTTCAGCACTGTTGTTACTACTAGTATGACAACAAAGATAGACATTTAATTTTTGAAAAGAAATGTTTGGCTTCGGCAGAGGTAGGAGATATAAAATAATAATAATAACAATCGAGAGCATAAAGGTGCGTAAAATTATTATTTCATTAATGAAAAAATTGAATATTTCTTTGTTTCTATTTAGCTTGAACATTTTTTTATAAGTTTTACACTGAAGAATTTTCAGGTAAAAAAGAGAAAGATAAATGAAGTATAAGTGATAATACATTTAAAATATATAAATATTATATCAATTACATCACATTTTATCATTATGGCACTTAAAATAAAACAATGTATTCTATATCATTTATTAGAAGATTTTGAAAGTTCGGAGTAAAATTTTTTTTTATTTTAAAAAAATTTAAACTATGTGTACACATTTTAAAATATTCCAGTAGTTTATACAGCTTCTTTTTTTAAATTCTTGAAACTAATCTTAGAATATAAAAATGGTTTCATAGTAAGTTTAATTTCTAATTCACATATTTAATTAACAAAATATTATTATAAAACAAACAAATTCTTTTGCAAATTATTGTATGCAACATTAACTACATGGATAGATTTAGATTTAGAAAATAGATAATTTAATCCATTGACTAAGAAAGGGAGAAATGGAAGTGCATATGAAGAAAAGTCTAAGGTACAACTTAAAAGTCTTGCTTTACATGCAATTTTAACATTTTCTGGTAAATAATGGTTAAAATTACAATTAAAAGGGATTTCACCAAGATATGAGCTTGGAAGCGTAAGTCTCATAACTACAACTATTAAAAAATATGTATAAATAGGTTAGTAAAATATATAAAACATGTAAAAAACAATTATTATTACGTATAAATTAAAACTTACACCCATAAAAACCAATTCGAGTTATAAAATACCACCTGATATTTTATATTAAATATGTAAATAATATTAATAAGCAAAAAAGATATGAAAATGCAATTTATTCATACTCACCAAATATATTTAAATAAACCTTCTTTCTCATTTATATAAATTAATGCTAGAGAGATAATAAATAAAATTATAAAATTATTAATGAATTTTATAATAAAATATCAAAGATAAAGAAAATCCTTTACTTATGATTATTAATAAAATATTTTCAAGAAAATAGCTACAAATAAATTCAATAGATTAAAATTGATTTATTAAATTAAAAACATACAAAGGCAAAAAAAATTGACATTATATTTACAAAGAATCTGTATATATGGTGAACCTATCTGTTGACTCTACACCGTATTCTTTATAATCTTTAATTTTATGTAAAGTTACCAAAAACCAAATTTCTACAAAAATAAAGCAATCCGTTAAGAGTCAAATATAACAATTTTAGAATGAAAAATCCGTTAATCTCATACCTGCAACAATACATGCAATTAAATAAAGGGTAAAAGTAATTTTATAAACCTTGTAAGCTTTCATAATTAAAATATAAATTTTTATTACAAAACATGATAAAAATATTGAAGGTAATTTAATCATCAAAAAAAAAAAAAAAAAAAAAAAAAAAATCTGGATTTGATTGGCTGATTTGCAATAAGAAGGAAGTATGGTTTTCTATATATGAAATGTTGCATATCGGCCAATCAACCTCAGGTAGTATATTTAGCCAGTGATCTACCTATATAGTTTTACCGAAAAAGGAAGGGACTAGGCCGGTCTCACCCCACTCAGGTGATCATCAAAGGTTATAACCTTATGATTTATGTATCAAGTGCATAGGTTATATCCTTCTATGGTCCGCCCATGGTCCATCATTAAATGTCACGTGCCCAATTTTTAATTCCGGCCCAACATGCGCATTAAAGAATACCTAATTTGTGCTAATGCCTGCATGTATTACCCAAATAAAATGAGTTACTTTTAGCATAATATGCGCTAATTCAGGCGCATGTTACC
>QKYT01000261.1:0-19595 GCA_003550305.1 Glomus cerebriforme
ATCTAGATTGCTGATCTATATATATATACAGTATTCGGTAAATCAGTTTGATAAATCTCAAAACTGATACCGATACCAAAATTACTGAAACCGATCGGTATATTTACTGAAGGATTTAGTTCAGTAAATCGCAAAACCGATACCAATCTGATACCGAAACTGATCAGTTCAGTTCGGTAATTACCGTTACCGATCGGAGCCCTAGTTGTAGTTAATAAGAAGAAATAGTGGTTGAGCTTTCTAACTAATATGTTAGAAGCTTAGGATAAAATGGAAAATTTCAAATTTTAAATGGAAATTTGAGGGATTTTATACTTTTTGTCAGTTTTATAATCTTATGTATAGTAACTATGACAAATTGTGTCAATAAGTTATAAGTCAGTGTATAAACGATAAGTGATTTTGACATACTTTTTGCGTGCACTTGCTTAATATGAAAAATGGGTTAGCAATATAATTTTGTTTATTATTAATCACAATAAAGTTGATTATGAAAAAAAAATAATGTGTTATTTCTTATTTCATCCTAATTAAATAATATTATAGAGTGCAAATATTATTTTTAAAATATTTTGTATGACACAATAAATATGACTGATACATAATCAATATTATTGGATAATTTTTCATATGAAAAATAGTAACGGAAGGATCAAATAATTCACACTCACACGTTAAAAATTACAAGCCCTTTATTAGTTTTAATATAGTTAAAAACTTTATTAATTTTCATATACATTTGTTAAAAAAAAAGCCTAAAATAGGCGAAATAGTTTACAAATAAATCTGAGTTATTATGATTATAACTTATTTAGCTTTTATTTTTTTTATCCTTAAATGAAATATACTATATAAAAATTATTGATGATTTATAGAAAATAAAGGAAATATGTATCACCCTCAGATTTCTCAAAAATAAATACAGATAAAATAAATTCAATGTTTACAATCAGTAGTTTCCCAATGAATCTTGAAGTAAGTGATTGCAGAATACTCATCAAAGCCTCCTAAGTAGTAAATACAATAGACTATTATTAAAAACATGAAATGCAAGTAAGCAATTAGACTATTTATGCCAAAATGTTAACTTCCTCTTTGTCAGATATCTTCCTGCCATTATCCTACTAACATGATATCATTATAAATTTTGTGAAATCAAGAAGTGCATTACTCAAAGGCTTTTTTTCAATTCTTCATCAGATGGCCAGATATAATTCTTATCCTCATACGAGAAATGGACGACCACTACATCTCTTGTGGCGAGTAGTTCTGCATAAGAAAGCATCAGATCAAAATATTCCATAAGTTCTTTTATTATCACTGTGGATAAAATCTCGAGAATGACTGGTCACTGGTGGATTATTAAACTTCCTAACGATTATGTCACTTTATTTATGAATAATACGTCCATCGCTAAAATACGTCAAATGCCACTGTCTGGTTATTCAAAAGCCTTGCTTACTCAACCAATTCCACAAAATTTGATATAACTTTGCATCATATATGCTCTCTCTAGATACTTTCTTATTAATAATTCCATTCACAGGCACTTTGGCTGTCTTATATGAATTTTGGATCACAAATCCAATAATTATTTTGTTGAATGCACAAATTGCAAACTTCAAGACATTAAAAATATTCAAAACTGAATTGAAAGGGATATCTTTCAATGGGCAAGTAAGATACACCTTAGATATTACGCGTTGCAAAATAATCCAGCATATAAGAGGCAAGGTAATCCTAAATGAATCAGGTTCTTCACAAGGCAATATGATTCTTTAGCTGCAAGGAATTCAGTCAATTCAGCTTCTTCGAAATCATTAACATACTATATCTAGGGTTGGTGCTTGTCATAAAATGGGACCAAAAGTAGTTTACGGCTTTCCTAGATTTGATGTTTAGAAGGGACTTGACCATTTTTCAAAATGTTTCATAATTGATAGCTTCCCAAGCCAATAATGTGATGCTGAAATATTATATTTCAGGTGGACCCTTCTAGACTTTTGATCAAGTTGTTTTAGATTAAGCATTCAAGATAGACAAGGCCAGCATGGCTGTTAAAAGAAAATGGACAAGAATAAGGATCTCAATAAAAGATTTTTAATTGTTTGTTTTAGATAATACATCCGTTTGTCATGTTGTAGATGTTCTTGATAATTTTTGATGGTTATTTCAAAGTCTTCTGCAAACTGATTATACATATATTCTACTTGCTTCAGAATGAAATATTTGTTTTTAACCATTTTCTTTATATTGAAAGGTGATAAAGGTGATTTACAATCAGGTCAATAATATGTAAGATGCTGAAGATACCAATAACAACAATAGAATGAATTGTAAAGGCAGTGCTATTTCTAATGCTATGAAAGATATCCAGGACCTCAGAGCGAACATTTACATTTATAACAATTTGAAGTTCGTCACCATGAGTTATTTTATCAAAACAATCAAGAAAACTTTGAGAAGAATTGATGAGTTTATAGGAGCTGAAGTAATCATCCCCATTTCTACTAAGAGCTCGACTGAATGTCACCCAAAAGTTGCTTGTATTGATGTGTTCAAAACTAATACTGTTACAGAAAGAAAAAAAAAGAAAAAGACAACAGCAATTAGATGCAAATGGAGTAGTTACTTAGAAAACTAACATATGATTGAGCGAGAAACAATCTTATTAGTTACAAATATATCCTTCTTGTTCCAGCTGTTTAATTATATATAATACCCACGTAGACTTGCCAGAAGCTCGTGTTCTGAATAAAACTATAAATTGACCATCTTGAATTTTATCAAGCAAAGGACCATTCAGATTTTCTAGATCCATAAAGTAATGAAAATCCCATTCGAACGGATGCATGGCACTATTAACTACCCACTTTCTTTTCTTCAACGCTATGCTCATAGTTGAAAAAAAAATTGAGAACGAGAAAGTGAAGGCTAAGTGTAAAGGCAATTATGTGCATTCTTACATTATTCTATGGTCTTCCTTTCTGTTTCTAATGGTAAGAAAGAGTTTGGAATCTTCAATATTATTAAAAATATGACACGATGTGGATGACAATGAAGAAAAGAAAAGCATAAGTTTAAGTATTTGATATTATTGGCAAATATGATGGTGAAGATGAAAATTTAAGCCTATAATTTTGAGTAAAAATATACCAGCTCTTAAAGATTCCAAGAAAGATACCTAGTAATTATGTTTCTCTTCATTCGTATCAAAGAGAGCTAGGGCATCATTCATCTGATTAGTTCAATTCGTACTAATGTAAGCAATAATTTGCATAAAATTCTCTTTAGGTACACTTCCCGGTCAAAAGTATCCGACCACCCTAAAAATTAAAAATTAATTGAGAAAATTGAATTTTTTAATAAAAATTTTACATTTATTTTAAAGTATGAANCATTAAAAACAATTAAGAAGTGTTTTTTTACTTAAATAGTAGTAAAATTCTGTATAAATATTTAATTCAAAAAATGTGAAAAATTTTATCTTTTTAATCAGAAGTACTACAGTAAAATAAATGCCAAGATTAGATTCTTTAACTAAAAAATACCTTATATTTCAAAAATCAGAAAGATTAGATCAATAGTTGTTGAGAAATCTGCCTTTGAAAATCATTAAAATTCATTAAAATTCANTAAAAATGATGGTTTACATATGAAATTTGCAAAAATTCATCATTTCTAAGTAATAATTTCTCAATAACTGCTGATTCAATCCTTTTGATATTTGAGACATAAGCTATTCTTTAGTCAAAGAATCNATTTTTAACATTTATTTTACTATAACTGTACTGGTTAAAAAGTCAAAAATTTTTTCATCTTAAAAATTAAATATTTCTGCAGTATTTTATTATCAATTAAGCGAAAAATCACTTCTAAATAGTTTTTTTACACCTCAAATTTAAAATAAACGTAAAATTTTATTAAAACCCCATTTTTTTTTTTAATTTTTAAGGTGGTCGGATACTTTTGACCGGGGAGTGTATCTGACGTTTTAGATAATGGACATCTCTCTCTGTTTTAGGAAATTAATAAAACAAGTTGCACAATCTAGGAAAAAAAGGACACAAATTGTAAAGCGATTACATCATGTGATTTTTAACGATGCAATATATTTCGCTAAATTCCAATGCAAACTAGACGATTCCAACTCACTCATGCAAGAAAAAGAGGTAGCATTGGTGTACTGATCCATAGTTAGGTAATAAGTATATCAACAGCTTCCTCGAGAGAATTACCCCAATAGAACATGCATCTTGTACATTAGTAGTCTCGTCATTAATTCTAGTTTGGGAGTCTCCCTACAGGAATTTTATTTTTTTATGATTGACACATAAAATGACTAACAGAAGCTTATTTTGTAGTTATGATTGTATCTAAATGCACTTACAAGTAATACAAATTATCGAGATTTTTTTTTTAATTAGACGAGAAATTGTGGTAAATGTGAAACCTTCAAGATATAATTATTTTACAAGATAGTAACTTTAACAGAATTCTACAAAGTTATGAAGTCATGAATCTAAATGCAACATTAATAGTATTAAACCATTTCAAGGAATTATTAGTCATAACGAAAGCAGGCGAAAATGATGAGAAAATGATATGATATGATCTATTTAATATATGTATGACTAATGTTTTTAGTGGATTGTTGAGAATGTTAATATTTATACTGTATATATTTATCTATTTTTAAAAAAAAATTATATCAATATTTACAACTCACACGGGATAGCTAACTCAATAGCTAAGTTACCTAAAAATTTTATGTCGTGGCAACAGCATCTGTTCCTTGAAAAGTTGGTCAAACTTGGTCATTTAGAGGAAGTAAAAGTCGTAACAAGGAATCCGTAGGTGAACCTGTGGAAGGATCATTATTGATTTTAGCTAACCATGGCTATTTTAGCCATGGTTATGCGAAATTTTGTATTTAAACCCCGTATTTTACATGAAATTTCAATTTTAAAATCGTGTATTGTAATACACGATCAATTAAAATGATAATTCTCCATTGGTCCAAGCGTTGATAAATTAATCCATATCCAAACTCGGCACATATTGACATATATGGTTCCTTAATCTGTCGCAAAAAAATAAATAAATACAACCCATAAGGGAAATACTATAAATCTGTTAAGTACACAAATAATATTCCATAATTCTACGCACTATTAAAAAATTTCTGTCACATTTATCACTTTTTCCTAGTAATATTAACTTTAATAAAAAATATATATCTTTTTTTTATTTAAGCAAATTTACCTATTCAATTACTTCAATTACTATAAAATCAAATAATACAATGCAAATTTTTTTTAAAAAAAACTATTTTATTAATAATATCAACTATATCAACTCTAAATGCATCACTTTAAAAGAGAAGCTCAAACACGAAATAAATCGTGATTTTTCGATGAAAAACCCCCCAAATCCATACAAAATTCATCCAACCCAAAATCATACATCCTTTTCTGTAGAAACAATAATATGTTCTTTAAATAAAACATTCTTTCTTACATATTTATCTAATACTAAATTAATACCATGAGATTTTCTTTCCAAAGGAATTTCAAGTTTTAATTTATTTGTCAATCTTTTCTTACATCCACTCAAAAATACATCTAAAGTTTCTGCATTAAATTCCCAATATGAATCCAAACATAAAGTATTTAATTTTTTAGGAATATCATCTGATAAACTTTTTAAGATATCATCAAATTTGTAAGTTTTATCGCTTATAAAATTTATAAAACGTAATTTTTCTAAATTTGAACAAGTTCTAAAAAATTTTAATAAAAGATTCTTTCTAATTTTAAAACCAAAAAAAGGTCCTTCATATACCACCAAATTTGGACAATATTCAATGAGATTTTCAGAAAATTTCGAAAATTCCTTATAGCGTTGAGGATTATAAATTCTATGTGTATTTTTTCTAAAATGAAGATATTTTATTTTATTTTGATGATCCTTCAAAATATCACTAACAATATTCAAATTATTATATGAGATCGTAACTCTCAATTTCTCCAATTTTGGGAACCAAGATGAATCGCCCATCCTTACATCAGAATTTAGATCAATATCTAATTCTTTCAAATTCTTACAATTTACCATGAAAATTCTAGAACATCCTGATAATTTCAACTTATCAATACTATCGATATTTTCCTTTTTCTTGATAATATCCTCAATTGAAAGTGGTATACGATTCTTAGTATTAACACTTAAAGATTCCAAAGGAACTTTTTGTCTTTCAAATAATTGAACTAATCCATTATTTGTACTAGATCCATCTAAATCTTCTAATTGAAACGATTTAATTTGAGTGCATTTTTGTGATAAAATATACATTAAATCTGAATGTTTTTTTCCTTTATAATAAAATTCTGTAATATTTGATAAACATTTTTCACTATCAGGTAAAAGTGGAAAATGAATGATTTTAGTCGAACCTTGTAAATCATAAAGATCAATCCTATAAATTTTTCTACATTTATTCATCAACATCTTAAAAATATGATCAAATAATTGATAATAACAAAATATTCTTTCATTACTTTCTTTTTGATGATAATTTTCTTTTATCCAAAATGGTATAGCAAGATGAAAATTTTGATAATTTATAATTTGTAGATGTGACGGATAATCATGTGATGCTTGTCGTAAAATTTCTTCTGATAATTGAAATCCATTTTTTATAAAAGAATCTTTTGATTCTTTTGGTAAACATGTAATGTATGTTTTAATAATTAAAATAATTGAAATCTTATTATTATAACCATTATAACCATTATTAATAATTTCCAAAGGATTTCTCCAAAGAATAGAAATTGCTAATGAACTCCATTGTTTATTCACAAAAATGCAATTATGTAAAGTTTTGTGATCATAATTTCCTGTAGTGAAATTTTCAAATATTTTTAAAAGATATTTAGGTGAAAGAGAATCCATCTTATGGTACTGTATACAGTTATTTCAAAAAAAAAAAAAGAAAAGAAATTTTGAAGCAGAGAGAAGCTGTGATCGTTTATTACATTTATTGATTATAATGATCTGCATGATGTCATTTACTCATTTTATATTTTATTTATGATTCACTTATTTGTGATATGAACTCGTAGATCGCACTCAGCTGACGTTATAACTGATAATAATATTTAATGATTTCAAAAAAATATATATACATATATATATATAATATAAACTAATTATATTTAATCATTCTTCATTCTTATATATTTCCTAAAAAACCTACAAGTAGATCGATCTTTTCGTATTTGATATAATTTGATTTTACAACTTTTTGATTTGCAAAATTTTCCATAATCAATTCAATATCCTGAGATTGTGGTATAAATTTAAATTCCAAAGTTCTAATCAATCTAGTAGCACATGCTTGTAAAAAGTTTCTTAAGGCTTTAGCTGAAATAATACAATTATCTACAAATTGTAATTTAGTTAAATTAATTGGAACAAATGATCCAGCTTGTTCAAATATATTACTAATGTCAACATAATCGGAATTTGAATTGTGTAGAATCAAATATTCAAGTTTTGGACATTTTTGAAAAAATGATTGTAACATTTCAATTCCATTAGTATGAAATGGTCCATCATAATAATAAAGATTTTTACAATTATTAATCAATACTTCAGTAAACATGAGAAATTCTTCCATATCTATTGTATCTGAATGAATTAAATTAATTTCTAAATATTCCAAACTTCCATGAGTATTTTGAATAAAGGTACTTAATTGTGATAAAGTACAATTCTTTAGACGAATTCTTAATTCTCTAAGTTTTGGAAATGAAGAATTCATAAAATTTTCCCAAACCGTTGATTCAATACGCATGGAGGGAGATATTTTAATTTTTTCAAGATTCTTACTTTCTGTAAAATAATCCAATGAATATTCCATTCCAAATAATCTTATCTCAGTAACAGAAATTGCTCTTTTCTTAATAATATTTTCAAGAAGAGGGATCTTATTATTTTTCATGTTTATCAATATAAAATCCAAAGGAACTCTTTGTATTTCAATAAGTTTAATTAACCCTCCATTATCTGTACAACAACATTCTATATTAAATCTTTTGATGTTCCTACATGATTGAGCTGCAAGATACATAAATTCTGAAAAAAGACATCCTTTACATGAAAATTCCGTGATGTTGGATAAACACTCTTTAGCTCCTGGTAAAAGAGGAAGTTGTAAAATTTCATCCTTAATATCAGCTTTCATAAAGATACTAAATCTTTTCAAATTTGTACATTTACTCATAAACAATTTTCCAATAAGTTCCAAGAATTGAAATTGACGAAATCTTATATCAAAAGTATTTTGTGGTCTATAATTTTTTTTTACCCAAAAACCAATAGCATTATATAAAGATTGATAATCAAAACCTTTTAATAATGATGGATAATCAATAGAAGTTGATTTCAAAATTGAAACAGATAATTGTAAATCATTATTCAATATTTGAGATTTTGATTCTTGTGGTAAACAAGAAATATAAATTGAAATCAATGGTATAAGTCGTAATCTATTTTCTTCTTTAGAATGTAACCATTCAATTGGTTCTCTCCAAAGTATAGTAAGTCCGGCCTCACACCATTTACGATTAACCAGGATACAAGCATATAATGATTTGAAACTATCCTTCCATTCATTGTTCCATGGGCTAAAATTCTCAAAAATGTATAAAAGACATTCGGTTGGTAATTTGGGATCCATTTTTTAAAATTTAACTAAAAGAAAAAAAAATTTTTTTTTTTAATATCCAAGTAAATATATTTAAAGAAAATCCACTATCAAAGTTCGTACGAAAAAAAAATTTTTTCTAAAATTGTACGAAAAAGATAGGAAATCCAGTATCGTAAATTTACAATATCACTTACCAATAAAGTTATTCGTCAATTATTAATTCTTTTTTTTCTTTCAAACAATATATGAGAAAATTATATCAGAGTTCGACAAAACCGAAATAATAATAATAAAAAAAAAAAAAAAAATTTTTAAATATAAAAACTGCGGGAATGAAGTAAAAAGTTAGACCGTAAACGTGAGAAAACTTGGTTTTAATTTTTTTTAATTTTTTATTTATAATATTTATTAATTACATCATCGTGCCGTTATTAATATTATGATTAACCCAAACATTTCCTATTTTAAGTTATTGAGTAATTATTTAAAGGTAAAACTCATTTAATTCTAGATGACTAGATCACGCAGTAACCGATTCCAAGATCTCAAAAAAAATTTTTTCATATGTGAAGTATTGTAGAACATCTGACTATTAATTTTTAACGTTTAATATGCTCCGATGAATGACACGAATAATCATGCGTCATTAAACGTCAGTGATAACGTATGATATTCCCTGCGGAATCATGTGATATTTGATATCACCGGTGTCACACCTTATTTTTTAAGTATTCTGGTAAAAACTTCTATTCGACACTCACTAACTGCCACATGTACGGCATATTTATTTCGTGGAATGTTAATCTGATACCTAATTTATTATGATAATTTAGTGAATTGGTCACAATGGAAGTGCAAATATTTCATGTGAACGTTGTACAAATACTTTAAAATTCTCTAAGGATTGGATACGCAAAGATTCTAAGAAATTAAATGATAAACAATCAACTAATCAACTGATCAGAATACAGCAAATCAATCCATTTTTAACGCATCCCGAGGAAAAAAAAAAAAGATCATCAAATATTTAATTGTACGTATTACAGTACGATGATGTATTAAAAATTTGACTTGTGGTTTCTTTAAACCAAATTTAGAAAGAATTTAAAACTGATTCTGCAATCATCTTTTTTCCTTTAGTATTTTAAATTGTCAGTTTGTGTGATAAGGATTTGATTTGACGCCATTAAAAATTTCTTTACCATTTTTATAATGAATGCCATCATACGTTTTTAATTTAGCCTCATAGATCGTTCATTGTATGAAAGGGTTAATATATAAGATGTACACATATAAAAATGTTGTTCATTCGTGATTGAGAAAATAAAAAATCAATTAAAGTGACACAAAAAATAATTATATATATTACGGGATTTTCTCTACATTTATTATATAACTACTAAATTTATTATTACCCTCCGAACGGGATAATTATATAATAAAATACATTTTTCCAAAAATGAAATTTCGATTAATATTTTTCGCTCTTTTATTTGCCGTGTTAATGATAACTAACCTAATTGGTCTTGGATTTTGTGAGTAGTCTTTTTCATAACAGCATACAAATTGAATTTATGACTAAAAATATATTTTTTTTTTAACTAGTTATCGCGAAATATTTATATTTAAAACGAATTGAGTTCGAAATTCCATTGGATAATATTGATTATGTTTATTTTGGATTGACAGTAATAACTTTTCTTAAAGATGGTAAGTGAAATAAATTAAAAAATTTTTTTCTTTTTTTTTCTCTTTTGGAGGTTGTTTTTATTAGAGAAATAACATAAAATGTGTTTAAATTAGTTATGTTAACCTGCGCGATATTCCGAGGGTCGTTGAATGTATTAAACCCAAGGCAACAATTTATAACACTAAGTCTTTTATTAATAACATGGGCAATAATTTCAGGTAAATAAAAAAATATATATACTGTATATTATAATTATTATTATATGGGGGGGAAAGTTCGGCTGAAGACCAATGCCCCTCTCCAAGTATTATTAGTTAGACTATTCGGATATTGACGGTCCAATAGGGATCGACTAATTTCCTAATAATCTGACGTAGTAGTAATTATTCAAATTCTAATATATACAATTATATTTTTCAATAATTTAGGATTATACACAAAATTTGAATTAAACAAGGGTATAATTCCATTAATGTGTCCGTCAAATTTCAATTACCAAAAACCGCAATATGTGACGGCTTGTGAATTACGTAAAATTAATTTCATAATAATGTGGACGTACACGGGAACACTTTTTTTAACAGTAATAAGTACGATTTGTTTTAAATCAGTTGAAGATGAAGATATTAATGAAGATAATATACAAAATAATTATAATAATTATAATGAAAATGATAATGAAAAATTTCAAAATTCGAGATATTCAAGATATGCAAAAAACATCACTTCTATACCAGTATCTTATTCAAATAATCGTAATAATCGTAATAATCGATATAATATATCGTCAGTACATAGTACAAATAGTTCCATACCGCCATATAATAATTTAAGTCATTTAAGATGATTATTTGTATTTCAAATTCGATCAAACCACACAAACCACATTGGTATTACATAATTTAGATAATTTAAATAATTTACCATAACTTTCTTTTCAATGTGATACAAATAATAGAAATAACTGATTGTGTAAATTACTAAATTGACGTTATAACATATTAGCATTATTTAAAAAGAAATTATTACATAAACGGGATAAAATGAATTCTAAAATTGGGAATTTAAATAAATATTAATACCAAACCATTTTGGCAAAAAAAAAGAGAGATTTATTCAACGATTATTATGGATGCTTTATGTTACTTATAAAAAAGAACAGATGGAACTTTGTATCCCATTCTAGTGACATAAAATCCAAATGGCGTGATATCGATCATATGATCATACTGTAAAAATGCATAAGCTTAATAATAAAAACGTCATGTGTTGACTTTTTCTTTGGTGTTGCTAATATAAATCTCATATGAATTACATCTGAAATTTTTACCAATCAAAAAGCAAAATTCCTTTTTAATTTTATAAATTATTATTCGTTCAATTTAACTCCTCAAAATATTTTCCAGATTACCATGACAATAATATATTAAAACCTTAATTAAAATTAGAATAACTCTTGCATATAATCTGATTATAAATTAATCAAGTCGGGATTTTATATTAATAATGGAAATTATTTTAAAAGGGGAAGGAAATCCCGTTAAAAATTATTATTATTTATTTTCATTAGTAAAAATTTCTATATCGAAATTTAAACTCCACGGTATTTGGGAATAAATAAGGAAATTGTATGTGTATGATCTTTATGAAATTTTTCTTTGTAAAAAACATACATGTAGAAAGAATATCTGATCTTTACAAGGTAAAAAATTTTCCGATAAATCATTTTTAAGTGGTCACAAAATTTTTTTTGTTTCTTCATTTATATAGTAAAATTCTGAAACGGTACTGGAATTTTTTAATAAAAAAACTTTTTTTTTTTTAATATAAAAAAAAAAAGTTGATTTTTTTTAAAAAAAAAAAAAAATTTTTTCCTTCTTTTTAATCATTTTTTTATCATTTATATTAGTTTTTTTTTTTAATGAGATGACTTGACATAATGGATGCTCAAATAAATACGCTCAGACTCTTTTTATTTTTTTTTCGAATATTACAATGTTCTGGTTCTTTGACAATTGTTATTCTTGGTATGTTACGATTTTTATGTAATGTACTTTAATTTTTTTTTTATTCGTTAAAATTTTTTAAATTTTTTTATTATTTCTCATTAACTTTTATCGTATACTAAAGAAATTCTTCGACATACTGGTGCTGTATTTTTAATTGAATCAAGGATGACAGTAGGCGATAAGTAAGTGAATGATAATATTAAATATGTACAATATTTAATATTTAAGCTAAATAATTGTTTTTTTTTCTTTATAGTTATCTTGAATTATTTTTTGAATATTGCGTAATGAATTTAGGATTCGTTACGAGCGGTAATTCTAATTTTTTTTTATTTTTAAAAATTTTTTTTTTTAAATTTTGAAAAATGTTTTAATTTTTTTTTTTTTTTATAGTTCTTTATTTAATTCGATTCAATCAACGATGTAAACTAGGACCTTATAAATATGATGTCCTTATAGATTGGTAATTAAAATAAAAATTTCTTTCTTTTTTTTTTATTTTAATTTTTTTTTTAAAAATTTTTTTTATTTATTTAGCGTATTGATGAATGGTTGGATGATTTTTGGCATATTACGATTATCACCACAATTTGATAATTCAAATAATCTGACTTGTAATCAATATGAATTTAAGGAATACAATGGGTGTGTTACTTATGTATCATCATTGATAATAGGATATTTAATTTCCGCATCATATTTCTTTTCTGCATTAGTAACCACATGGTTGTGGATGGAAAAAAATCAGTCTACCATTAACAACAATAATTCCACAAATAATAATACCATTAATACCAACAACAACAACAACAACCACCTCTCTTTCTCTAAATCATTAACATCAACAGAATTAGGTGAAACAAGGAATTCTCGTGCAGAATTTTCATTACGTGAATTTATTGAACATAATAAACATTTATCACCCTTATTAAATCGAGATTCAGAATTTAATAGAACGGATGGTACAATAGTAATATTTCGTAAACCTTCACCTTCTTATCTTAAATATGAATCTCCTTCATCACATAATTCTTCGTTATACGAAAATAGTGCGGCATCTGAGTATAGTTTGGATAGTTCCTTTAGTAAAACTTATGGTCCTATAATCATTCCACGTAAATATAATACACAGGGGGAATCTGATATTATAAATAGAAATCAAATTTTTTCTACTTATAGTGATGGTAGTAATAATAGTAATAAACGTTTATCATCAGCGTTAAGTGATGTAACTTCTAGAAGTAGTAGATATGATGGTTCAATAATTATAAAGTTAGTTACATAAGTTAATTAATAGTTAATTGGGAAGATAATATTTTTTTTATTAGGGGAAAAAAAGAGAGACGATATACAAAATAAAATAAAATAAAATAAAATTATATATATATATATATATATTATTGTAAAAAAAAATAAACCTTTTTTTTTTTTTTAACAAATATAATATTCTTTAGAAAAATCATTACTACCAGGTTCACAAATACCTTTTATACTGTATCTATATAAAATTAAATCATGATCACTTGTAGAATTATTTAAATCAAAACATAATTTTTTCTTTAATCTCTTTGAACAATCGAATAAAAATTTTTCTAAAACATCAGCAGAAATATCCCAAGTATGATTTATCAATAATTTTTGTAAATTAATAGGAACAATTTTTCCAAGATCAGAAAATATATCACTAATATCATATATAAACCCTTCTTCTTCCTCATTACTAAATATATGTAAAGTCTCTAATTTTGTACAACTTTGAAAAAGTAAAGGTAATAAATGAATAGCTTCAGGAGAAAATGGAGCTTCATAATAATTTAAATTTTTTCCATATCTTATTACAGTTTCTGTAAGTAATATTAAATTTTCTGAATCTTCAGATTCTGACCATAATACGAGAATTGATTCAAAACTTCCTTCTGTATGTTTAATTAAAGTACAAAGTTGTTTTAAAGTAATGACCTTTAAAGAAATTTCTAATTCTTTTAATTGAGTAAATTTTGATTTAACAAATCTTTCCATAGCTCTTTTATCCATAATACTAGAATGAATGATTAAATTTTGTAAATTATTACTATTACAAAAATAATCTATCGTAGAACAATTTCCATAAATCCATAAATCTTTAATTGAATGAGCTTTCTTTTTTAAGGCTTTTTCTAAAAATGGGAATTTTTCATTTTTTGTTGCTTTAATAAAAACATATTTTATTGGAACTATTTGAGATTCTACAAGTTTTGCTAAACCTTTATTATCTTTACAACAACAAGAAATATGAAATTCTGATATATATTTACAAATCTTTGCTGCTGCAAACATGATTTCTGGCATCGTACATCCTTCACACATAAAAGTTGTTAAATTTGCCAAACAAATATCCGCTTTCGGTAAAGGAGTTAAAGGTAAAATAAAATCCATTTTTTCTCCTTTAGAAAATCGAAGTCTTTTTAAGTAACATCTATCCATAAATAAATTAGCGAGAGAATTAAATACTTGAAAATTTCTATAAATTCTATTTAATTCATTAAGTTGATTTGTATTTTTTAACCAACCATTAACAGATTTATATAAAGCTCCATAATCTAAACTTTGTAAAAATGATGGATAATCAAATAAAGGTTCATCAAATTTTAAAGGTAAATTGATTCCATCCTCTATAAGTTTAGATTTAATTTCTTGTGGTAAACATGAAAGGTAAGTCGTTATTATAGGATCTAATCTATCTCTTTTTTGACTAAAATGTATCCAATCTATAGGTTCCCTCCAAAGTATTGAAATTGCTGTAATACACCATTCTCGGTTGATTAAAATACATTTATGTAAAAGTTTATAATCATCATCCCAAAAATGATATTCTGGACTAAAATTTTCGAAGATCTTTAACATACATTCTGTGGGAAGTTTCATTTTATTATTATTATTATTATTTATTTTATTATCTTGTATATAAAATTTTTTTTTAAAAAAAATTGGTTTAAAAAATTATCGAAGAAAAAAAAAAAAAAAATAAATTAAATGCGTAAAGCGTTATTATGGTTTATATACTGATATGCTTTATTAATTATTATATTGTTACACTACATTTATGACACGTTTCAAGACCGAATTTGATACTTTTTGATTGCATGCGATCGATTTTCATGTGTAATACGGTAGGTTATTTATTTTTATTTTTATTTTTATTTTATAGTTAGAAATGTAGCTTATTTATAAATACATGATTATCAACTACCTAAAATAATAACAGCATAATTCAAATTAACTATTTGAATATTTGATATTCGCTCTCTTATAGTTAAGGTCTTCTGCTGGAGCTAAAAGTCTCGTACTTTTTTTTAAAAGCCGGTATAAATTTTAAATAGAATTATTATGAATTATTATATGATTTTATCATATAAGATTTCCTGTAAATCTGTAAATTTAATTAAAGTAAAAGATCATTCATGATAATATTTACTGAGAGGAGAAAAGACGGAAAAAAACATAAAAGATCCACGATCCACGATCCACGAAATCCTTTCTTTATAATTTTATACAAGATTTTCAAATAAGAAATCAATTAAGGAAAATTTTATATCACGTTGTTAAGTGTAACACGGAATTATGTGAATAATGATAATTTTATGATAGAACATGAGATTTCTCGTGATAATCAGATCCGTAAAATTCTAAAAAAGAAAACATTAAAAGTGAATTAATTTTTCTAATAATCCCCCCTCTATTTGTAAATCATGTTACATAAAATTTGGGGATGTTCTTATTGATCGGTCGGTCTTTAATCGAATTCATTGCATATAAGACGTTCTTTAATTTATTCCATTTCCATTTTTTTTTCCTTTTCTTTTTTTAATATTTAAATTTTCTTGTTGACTCAAGACAAAAGTGAATGATAATTTTGTAGTATTTTGTTTGCAATACTCATAATTTTCTAATAATTTAGCCATTCATTTATTTTACATATCTTTACAATGTCTGAACATCGTAATTTGGAAGGTTCTGATGAGATTGATAGAGAAGAAATAACGTTGTCTGATGAATTGACATCTGGTGAAGAAAATGAATCATCTGTTTCTTACGATTCCGCGATAATGACACCAGCTTATTATATTAAACAAGCTGAAAAAGCTTTGGAAAAATTAAAAATTATCGTTAAAGAGTCTGGTTGGAAAAAAGCTATTAGCGTTAAAAATACTACCGTTTATAGTAAAACTGGAATTGGTGAAAATGATAAAGTTCCTATATTTATGAGTGAACATATTATCGAAAATTTTACTCCTCAATCAGTTTTCGCTGTTATTGGAATGAGAAAACTCTGGGATCCATGGTAAAATTTTTCACGTGATTTATTTATCTTTAAAAAAAAAAAAAAATATTTATAACATTTGTTATTCGTCTTTTGATAAATTTTAGAAAGATTTAAAATGTTTAATTTCTCAATGTATTATAATTGGTTTTCTTTTTAAATCAGTATAAACATTACGCAAACTGATTGTTTCCTCATTTTGAAATTATAAAAAATATATACATATATTAGGTATGAAGATGGAAATCTCGTCGAAAATTTGGACGATACTACAAGTTTAACCTATATGGTAATGCAAGCGGTGGCTGGTACCAAGTAAATAATTATGTGATAAAATTTTGTTTTTTTTTTTAAAAAAAAAAAAAAAAAAAAAAAATACTTATATTAAAAACATCCATTTTTTTTTATTAGAACTAGAGATTTATCTCTAGTGGAAAAAATTCAATGTGATGAGGATGGAACGATTTTTTTTGCTTGTACTTCAGTTGAAACAAATAAAGTACCTAAAGTTGTTGATAGAGTTCGTGCACGTCTTCATCTTAATGGCTGGATCGTTAAACCAATTAGTTACGACCCTATCCGTACAAAACTTATTTATGTACTTCAAACTAAAGTTAATGGATGGATTCCTTCAGTTGTTGCTAAAAAATATTTAAATAAACGTCCTCTTGTTGTTTATACTATCGATCAATATTTACAAAAGAATGGTGCACCACCTATGATTGTTGGTTCTTCTCAAACTCCAAGTCCTCCCTCTCGTAGTACGAGCAATGCTTCAATTTACAACAGTTCTAATGCAGATTTGTCAGAATCACAGCAAAATAGATCAGTACATGTATATGATAAAAAAGTTTCACAAAGAAATCTACCAACCCCATCAACTGAACAAGAAAATAAAAAATTTAATTCAACACCACCGGAATCGCCTAAAAAATTAATGAACCCGAATAATGTTGTACAAGAATCATCGGAAAATATTGCAAAAGATCATGAAGATGAAGAATCTAAAGGTTCACTTGAAACTTCTAAACGGTCACCACTCAAATCATCTGAAATAAAGGAATCAAATGTTGTACCTCCAAATGAAAGTTTACCGATACAAAATAGTACAAGGGAAATTAAGGAAATCCCAGTTGATTTAAATAATGATGAACATAACATTTCTTCTCCTTCTCAACCTTCATCTTATCAAGATGATACGCTTGAAGCTCATGGGCAACAGTCTTCATCACAGACACTAACATCACCTAAACAAAATAAACCTCCGGCAACTTTGCCAACTTCGCCAATCTCGTCAACTTTTCCAATTTCACCAATCTCGCCAACTTTTCCGGCTCCGCCAGCTTTGCCAACTTTTCCAACTCCTGTTCAAGAATCTACATCCGTCCAAAAGCCACCAGTTCAACCGATATTGCCTACAAATACTTTTCGAATTCCATCCTACATACAGGAATCTCTCCCTCCTCCGCCCCCACACCTCAAAAAATACCGATATACTGATGATGTAAATAGAGCTGTTGAGGTTTTCAAGGATAATGCCAAAGATTTAAAAGGTTGGAACTTTTATGCGGATAATAAGGGCGTTAAAGTATATACAAAAGATATTACGGGTCGATCCACTCCAATGATTCGTGGAGACTACACATTATCTGGAGGTTATACGGCCGATGACTTCTTATCAGTTATTAAAAACATGAGTCTACGAAAATTATGTAAGTAATCCTTCATATTTTGATATTAGATCATGATTTATAAAATTTTAATTTGATATTTATTCTCAATATTTCGATAGGGGATGATCGTTATGAAGATGGAGAATACATAGAATTCTTTGATAATGACAATACTTTGAGCAGATTCTCGGTGAAAGGAACTTTCCCTATTAGGTCATTATTATAAATAACATTTATGTATATATAGTTTTATTATTTATTAGCATATTAAACTTAAACCTATGATTTTTTTTATTTAGTGGTCGAGATTTCGCCTTACGTGGAACTGTTACACGCGATTCAGAAACTCAGAAAATTTATTTTGTTACGACTTCAATTACTGATCCAGCGATTCCTGAAGTCAAAAAATTTGTTCGTGGTTATGTTAATTTTACTGGATGGCAGATAGTTTCAAAATTTGATACTGATGGAAATACAAAAGCATTAGATATCATTTATATTGTTGATACTGATATAAAACTTGAGTCTGTTCCATATTCTATTCTTAAGTCAATCTCAACTGGAACTCCAATTGTTCTTCAAAAAATTGATGAAATGTTAGAAAGAATTGGATTTCCACCTTATATATTGAAATCATCCTCTTTAATTGTCTCAGAAACTGTCGATCCAAAGAGTTTTCAATATAATTTGACACTTAGTTCTGAAAATAGTAGCATTACAGAAATTCGCTATTCCAAAAAAATGTATCCGAATGGTTTCGATATATCAATTATACCTAAAAATTCAAAAGTTGAATTACTTCAAAATAATTCAGAAATTCTTCGAATTACTCTTCCTTCAGAGATTTTTACTACAGATAAAATATATATTAAAATCACAAAGTACACATCTAGTGGTTTTAAATTGACATTTAATGGAGATAATCAAATTCCGTTAGATAATAATGATAAAAAGAAACAAAAAAATATCGAACCTATAATAACGGAAAACATATCTACTGTTGCAAAATATTCTTCTGTGAGGGTAGAACATCCTATAGAAACAAACGCAGACACAGAGAACGTAAAACCGGTAGAACTTCATATAGAAACAGAAGCAAAAGCCGAGAACATAAACCCAGTAGAACTTTCTACTGAAACAAAAACAGAAAATGTAAACTCAGTAGAACTTCCCACAGAAGCAGAAACAGAGAAAGTAAACCCAGTAGAAC